>BPLR01021327.1:0-170958 GCA_021605095.1 Caerostris extrusa
GCTGGATCACAAATCTAGCTAAATATTATTTATTATTAATATTAATATTATATCATAAATAATATTTCTACACATTATAATGCAATAATGTTGCTAAATATTATATAATAATATTGAATAAATAATATTTGCTAAATATTTCAATATAATAATATTGCATAAATGATATTGCTCAATATTATTTATTATTAATATGATGTATTATTTATTATTATTAGAATAAAAAGCAAAACATTAATAAACTTGTGGAATAAAACACTATTCATAAATTTATAGTTCACGATTTTATTATTTTCCTGACAGCATATTTAGTGTCTTTGTCTTTGTCGGAGATAGGCAAGTTAAATTAGTAGGTCGGAAAGTCCTTGCTTAGATGTTAAGGAGGAGTGGAAGTATGTGAATACTGGAACATTTCAGTTGAAATTATGTTGGCAAAGATATGTCTGTGGCCGGAAAGCCATTCTTACATGGGAATACATTGATGTTGGCAAGATATGGATGGGGATCATCTTTGCTGATGTTAAGGAGGAGTCAAAGACTGAGATTTCTGGGGGAATTCAGTTGACATTATGTTGGCAAGATATGGATGTGATATTAGGCCGGAAAATCGTTGGTTAGATGTTAAGAATGGATGAGAGAGTAATATTCCTGGGAGAGTTCAGTTGAAATTGAGTTGGCAAGATGTGGATGCGATATTTACCTGGAAAGTCTTTGCTTAGATGTTAAGGAGAGGGTCGATGAGTGTGATCCCTGGGAAAAATCATTTGAAATTATGTTGGCAAGATATGGATGTGATATAGATTCGTCTCCCTCATGGAGAAGCCTGAGTAACGTTGGATTTGCTACATATCTGCTGTTATAATGGAATTTACCTTAATTCAAAATACCCAACAACGGAAAGCAATAATTGATCAGATAATTCTATATAAAATTAATTATCCCCACGAATTTTTATCTCTTTCTAATGCTTTTCTGCAAATGGTTTAAACTACAAATATGTGCCAATGTGCCTGAAAGGCAAGTTAGAAGTTTGAAGAATTTAATGATGAAAGTAATTTGATAGATGATTTGAAACATAATCCTTGCAAATGGTAAAGTTTTTGCAAAACATCGTTAATGAATTTGTCAATTAAGAAATCTTTTCGTTAATTAATAAAAAAAAAAGATTAGATAAATGCACTTATTTGCTGCCACATTCAATTTACAACAGTGCATTAAAATCTCTTCAGTTCGAGAGTTCTTAAAGAACATTGTAATTAAATTCTTTTCTGAGAAAAAAATTCTGTAATTTTTTTTACCCATCTTTTTAATAGAATTCCCTTTTTTGAATTTGTTGCTTTTTCATTACTTTAAGCATTTCCTTTTTTGCAGAATTTCTTTTATTTCTTTTCCATTTTTTGCTAACCGAGTTACCTGTACATTTCAATTTAATAATCTTATTATTTTCTCATTAAAATTACGTTTTTCTTGCAGGAATTTTTTATGTTCAAATCCCCAAAATGAAAAAAATATATATAATTAAAAAGGTATTAAAAACAATTGAAGGTAAAAAGCTTAAAATGAAATCGTGATTAATTTTGATTCCTCCTGTCTCGCTTCGTTGATTCTCCTTCAACGAATATTATTCCCAAATTATGAATAATGAAATTATTTGTAAATTATTTTAAAAAAAAAAAAAAAATTATTTTATTTTTGTATTTTATTATTCTATTATTTTTTATTATTTTATCGTTTATTTTTTTAGTATTTTATTTGTTGAATTACGTTTAAATTGCTGCAAAAAGAAAAACCCTATAAAAAAAGTTATTGTTTATGATAAAAATGTGTATCAAATGTATTTCCTCTATGAAAGTCATTTTCAAAGTCAAATAAATATAAGTATCAACGATATTATTTTATTGTCTTATAAATTTAATTGTAAGCTTTGTCTCATTTTCATAATTTTTAAATAAATTTTTACTTTAAAAAAATTATTTGGAAAAATTTAAGTATGAAAAATTTGAAATGAAACATTTTCAAAATAACTTAATAATACAGTATACAGGTAAAGTCATAAGGGAATACAAATATGCATACGAATGGTGAAACCTGAGTAAGGCTGGATCTGCTACATATATGTAGCTATAAAGATATTACATTAATTCAAAATACCCAACAACGGAAAGCAACAATTGATCAGATTATTCTACATAAAATAATTATCCCTACGATTTTTAACCCCTAATATGTTTATGCAAATGGATTTAAACTATACACATGTGTCAATATTCCTGGAAATAAAGTCAGAAGTTTGAAGAATTTAACATTAAAGCAATTTGAAAGTTGATTTAAAACATAATCCCGGGAATGGTAAAATTTTTCCAATACATGGTTAATGAATTTATCAATTAAGAATCTTTCCGTTCATTATTAAAAAATTAAAAAAAAGATTATATAAATGCACTTATTTGCTGCCACATACAATTTAGAACAGTGCATTAAAATCTCTTCTGATTTCTGAGTTCTCAAAGAACATTGTAATTAAATTCTTTTCTAAGAGAAAAAAAAATTCTGTAATTTTTTTTTTTTACCCTTCTGTTTAATGGAATTTTTGTTACTTTTTCATTACTTTCAAGCATTTTCTTTTTCTTTTTTTTGCAGAATTTCTTTATTTCTTTTCCATTTATTGTAACCGAGTTACCTGTACATTTCAATTTAATAATCTTATTATTTTCTCATTAAAATTACGTTTTCCTGAAGGAATTATTTTTTTGGTTCAAATCCACAAAATGAAAAAAAAAAAAAATATATATAATTAAAAAGGTATTAAAAACAATTGAAGGTAAAAGCTTAAAATGAAATCGTGATTAATTTTTGATTTCTTCCCGTCTCGCTTCGTTGATTCTCGTTCAACGAATTATTATTCACAAATCACGAATAATGAAATTATTTGTAATTGTTGTCTTTTTAAAAAAAATAAGTGTTTCTCAAAAAGAAAAAAATTCATCAAAAAGTATTTTATTATTCGTATATTATTATTTTATTATTCTATCTTTTATTTTTTTTAGTATTTTATTTTTTGGATTAACTTTAAAAGTCTAAATTGCTGCAAAAAAAAAAAAACTGTCGTTTATGATGAAAAGGTGTATAAAATGTATTTTATATATGAATGTCATTTTAAAGTAAAAATAAAAACAAATGTCAATAACATTATTTTATTGTTTTATAATTTTAATTGAAAGTTTTTATCTCATTTTCGTAATTTTTAAATAAATTTTTTTATGTCAAAAAATTATTTAGAAAAATTTGAGTTAAAAGAAACATCTTCAAATTAGCTTAATAATACAATATACAGGTGAAAGTCATAAGGGAGAACAAGTATGCATATGCTCAGCCAATAAATGTGTACCGGAAATGGGTTGGGAGTTAAAAATTCTTTTTCGACCATGTATCTCTCAAAGTCTCAGTATCGTGTAGAATTTTTTTCTTCATCACCCTGATTGCACACTTTCTGAATTCTATAATGGCAAAAAAAATATATATAATGCACAAAAATGATCAATTAAAATTATACACTCAAGAGCCAAAAGATTATGACCCCCCTACATTTTGCAATGAACTCGCCTGGATGACGTGGAAGGCACGTGATGAGGTGGAAGTGGTTTTTAACTGGTATTAAGTGGTGGTATTAATCCATGCCAAGGCGGGTTGAAGCTGTGTTGCGTGCCAAAGGTGGGCCAACTCGTTATTGACAGGTGGTCATAATGTTTTGGCTCTTATGTGTAAGTTATTAAGATGTTTAAAAGTTCAGTTCGTCCAATATACAACCATGAAAAAAAATGAACACCGAATCAAACTCTCAGCTGGTTACTTCTTTTCTCTGCCGACTATCAAATTGCGTTGTGCCGTTGACGATCAGACCATTTCTTTGGAGAAGAGAAAATAAAGAATTCTAGACCGAGGGACGATATGACAGTTTTAGGTACAGAATAGCGTAACCTTTTAAGTTTCGTTCAGGCAGTTGAGGGTTCAGACTGAGTGAGTTAAATCTAGCTGAGCAGTCTCATCTGTATGCGAAATAATATTTTCTTATTAATTTTTTTTCATTTTCTTTAACTAAATATTCAATTTATATGATTCTTTTTCTTCACTTGTTAAACTTGCCATTAACAGCCACTTTTTTCCCTTCTGTCTCATAAATGTGTTTGTATATCTATGATTTCTAGAAATTCAATTTATGAACTATGTCACTTGACAAGCTACAAAACCAATTAGCCAAAAAAGAAAAAAATGTGGAAATTGCAAGTAAAATACTTGCATAGCCAGTAAAACATTTTAATAAAGTGAAAAAATATAAGATGGGTAAAAAAAAAAACAAATATCATGCTGTTTAGCTCAACTGGGTTACCTGCTGTATTGCACAAATTAATAGCAAATATTTTTAAATATAAATGTTTTTATTCATTATTATTTGACTCTTTTAAATATCTTTTCTTTTTTCAGTTGCCTCGCATTTTCATGTTGTACAGAAGAAAAACCTAGAAAACTCAATACACGATATACAATAAACAAGACATTGTGTCAAAATCTCCACAGAATCTGTTTGCTTTATGAACCAAAGAATGTAAGACATACTAACAATGAAAAGCATGATGAATTATGAGATTTAAAATAAGGTTATATTATTTTGTGTTAATAGTTTTCACGTAAATTTATTTATATAATCAAATGTTGTATATAACATTAAGATATTTATGTTAATATATATTACAATGTTAATATATATTAATGTTATTTAATGTTACATATTAACATTAAAAATACATTAACAATGTTGTTAATTACAATGTTCACAAACAATTTAATGTTATATATTAATATTAAAAATATATTAACAATGTTAATGTTTATATATTACAATGTTAATAACAATTTAATGTTATATATTAACATTAAAAATTGCATACAGAATTCATAATGGTGGAAACATTTTCACTATTTTAAAATCATGTTTCATACCAACTTTAATCTAGAAGCAGTCTATTTTTAATAATTATTTGACATTAATTTTTGAGTTGTGTCTTTAATATAGCTGATGACAATTCTTTAGATCAATACAATTGGAAAGTAATGAGAATACAATAGCAATAAAGAAAACCAAAAACACATTTTTTTTTTTTTTTATTAGTAGTATGTTTTCACTAACTTTTTTACTTTATTTCTTCAACCTGTTCACCCATCTTGGAGACCCAAGTAATGTGATTAAGTTTTTAGATTTTCGAAATAACTGCAACTTCTACTGATGTGGAAGACATTTAATCTTTTCCGCTCTTTTCTGCGATATCTTTTCTTTGTTCTTCTCTTCCTCTCTTTTTTTTGTTCCAGAGATACGAGTCCAACTTTATCAAGCACTACTTTTTCGTTACATTAACAATTTCCTTTTTCATACTGTAACAATTGCAGTTTTGCAATTTGTTTTGATAACGTGCCCAGCAAGGGGACTTGAGACTTTACTTTTTAAAAAAAAATCATCTTTTAAAAAGTGCTTTGGCGTACGCTGAAACCATTTTTTTCAGAAACAAGTTAGATTCAATATTTTGTAACAAATTGTAAAGCATTTTTGAATAGTCAAGGTGCCTAGTGGGTCCAACTCGTAGCCTAATGCCAACCATTTGGGCAGAAACAAGATGATTCAATAGTGATTGTAACAAATTGTGTCAAGCATCTAGTTGAATAGTAAGTTGCCTAGTGGGAAAAATCGAAGTTTTCACTTTTATATGAATTTTTAGGTTCTAATATAATGAATTATAAATTAACATTAAAAAATCACTTTCATATAAACAATGCTAATGTTATATATTAACATTAAAGATTGCATACAGAATTCATAATGGTGGAAACATTTTCACTATTTTTAAAACCCTGTAAGTGTTTTAGAAAATTTTTTTTTAATAATTTTAAGACTTTAATTTAACTAGAGGCTAACTATTTTTAATTATTTTTTTAAGACATTTTTTTTTATAATTCAACTTTATATTTTAGCTGTGTCTTTAATATGCTGATGATAATTCTTTAGATCGATACAACTGGAAAGTATTGACAATACAATAGCAATAAAAAAACCCCAAAAAACTACATTTTTTTTTTTATCATCAGTATGTTGTCACTAACTTTTTTACTTTTTTTCCTCAACCTGTACGTTCCATTTTGAGACCAAAGTAATGTGATTAAGTTTTAGATTTTCGAAATAACTGCAACTTCCATTGACGTGGAAGACATTTAATCTTTTCTCGCTCTTTTTCTGCGATATCTTTTTTTCTTTGTTCTTCTCTTCCACTTTTTTTCTTGTTCCAGAGATACGACTCCAACTTTAATAAAGCATTACTTGATGTCCGAAATATTTCTTAATTACTTTTTTCCTTTAAATCAAGTTTCATTCCGTTTCATTACGATTGCAGTTTTTAATCAGTGAACGTTACTTCCATTTTTAAAAATCCTCTTTAAAAATCCTCTCCTTTACTGTTGAATACAAAAAGTGGTAATCAGTGTCTATTTTTCGTTACAAGTTGTTATATAAACAATTTTATTATTATACTGTAACATATCTTTTGCTCGACTTGGGGTCAATGATAACATGGGGATTTAGCATACTGGAGATCTCATGTTCGAATTAGCTGTTGGCGTACGCTGAAATCACTGTTTTCAGAAACAACTTAATAATTTTAAGACAAGACAGACTTTAATTAGCTAGAGACTAAGTAGTTATTAGACTAACTATATTTTGATAATTTTAAGACTATTTTCAATTATTTTAAATTTAAAAAATGTTTTCATAATTTAACGTTAATTTTATTCATTGAACATTTCTTAAATTTTTTTAAAACCATCTTTAAAAAGTTCTTTGATAAAAACTGTTTAATACAAAAAGTGGTAATCAGTGTCTATTTTATAACATTTTCGTGTTGTACTGGAGAAAACACTGGAAAACTCCATACACAATATATAATACACGAGATACTGTATCAAAATCTCCACAGAATCTATTTACTTTTGAAATCAAAGTTTGCAACATGGCAACATGTACTAGCAACGGAAAGCTTGCTGAATTATGAGATTTAAAATATTATATTACTACAAGATATAATGAGATTAATTAGGAGATCATGAGATTAAAAATATTATATTAATTATTTTAAAATATTATAAAATTTTATATTATATTATTTTGTGTTGATAGTTTTCACTTTAATATAAATTTATTATATATTAGAAATTTTATAGCAATTTTAATATTATATATTAACATTAAAAATTGCACACATAATTCATAAGGGTGGAAACATTTTCATTATTTTAAAATCATGGAAGCTTAATCTAGAAATAGTTTATTTTTAATAATTTAAGACAAAACAGACTTTAATTAACTAGAGATTAACTAGACTAAGTAGTTATTAGACTAACTACATTTTGTTAATTTTAAAACTAATTTTAATTAGCTTGATTTTAAGCAACTTTTTTAATAATTTATCGTTAATTTTTCAGTTCTGCCTTTAATATAGCTGATGACGGTTTTTTAGATCAATACAACCGGAAACTATTGTCAATACAATAGCAATAATGAAAACAAAAAACACATTTTTTTATCATTAATATGTTGTCACTAACTTTTTTACTTTTTTTCCTCAACCTGCACCTCCATTTTGAGATCAAGTAATGTGATTAAGTTTTAGATTTTCGAAATAACAGCAACTTCTACTGACGCGGAAGACATTTAATCTTTCTCCTCTCTTTTTCTGCGATATCTTTTTTCTTTGTTCTTCTCTCTTTTTTTCTTCTTGTTCCAGAGATACGACTCTGACTTTAATCAAGCATTACTTGATGTCCGGAAATATTTCTTAATTACTTTTTCCTTTAAATCAAGTCTCATTCCGTTTCATTACGATTGCTGTTTTTTAATCAGTGGACGTTACTCCCATTATTTTTAAAATCATCTCTAACAAGTAATATAATTTTTTTTTTTAAAGTCACTTCCTACTTTTTTTTTCACTATATTGCAGAAAGTCCTTTATAAATAATTTTTCATTTTTTTAAAGTTTTTCAGGCGCCATCTATTGGTGGATATATGCAACTTAAATGTAAAAAAAAAAAAAACTTAATTAAATTTAATGAATGAATTAATATTTGAAAAACTGTATTAACATCAAGTGTCACCCACTTCAAGGTAAAAAAAAATGTATTGAACTTGAGTGGATGAATAAAAAGTATTTTATGATCGATTGAAAATTTGAACAAGATATATATAGGGAGAGTGGGAGCTAATAGAAGGAATTTAAAAAAGTGCTTTCATAAAAACGGTGTAATACAAAAAGTGGTAATCAATGTCTAATTTCCGTTACAAGTTGTTATATTAATAATTTCATTTTATATTGTAACATATCTTTTGCTCGACTTGGGATCAGTGATAACATGCGCAGTTAGCATACGGGAGATCTCAGGTTCGCATTCGCTGGTGGCGTACGTTGTAATCACTGTTTTCAGAAACAATTTAATAACTTTAGACAAGACAGACTTTAATTGACTAGAGACTGACGAGACTAAGTAGTTATTAGATTAACTATTATTTTGATAATTTTAAGACTATTTTTAATTATTTTAATTTTAAAACATTTTTCGTAATTTAACTTTTTAGTTTTAATCATTGAAGATTTCTTCCATTTTTTAAAAATCATCTTTAAAAAGTGCTTTGATAAAAACTTTTAATATTAAAAGCAGTAATCAGTGTTTATTTTATGGCATTTTTGTATTGTACTGAAGAAAATCCTGGAAAACACCATACACAATATACAATACATGATACACTGTATGAGAATATCCTCAAAAATCTATTTATAATTGAAATCAAAGTTTGTAACATGTACTAGCAATGGAAAAATTGCTGAATTATGAGATTTAAAATATTATATTATTATGAGATTTCATGAGATTAATTATGAGATTAAGTGATATAAAATATTATATTAATTATTTAAAATATTACGGAATATTTATTCTATCATTTTGTGTTGATAGTTTTCACTTTCATGTAAATTTATTATACATTACAAATTTAATAATAATGTTATATATTAACATTAAAAATTGCATACATAATTCAAAATGGTAGAAACATTTTTACTATTTTAAAATCATGTAAGCTTAATCTAGAAATAGTCTATTTTTAACAATTTTAAGAAAAACAGACTTTAATTAACTAGAGACTAACTAGACTAAGTAGTTATTAGACTAACTAGACTAAATAATTATTAGATTAAGATTAAGTAGTTATTAGATTCACTAGACTAAGTAGTTATTAGACTAACTAGGCAAAGTAGTTATTAGACTAACTACATTTTGATAATTAGGATACTATTTTTAATTAGTTTAATTTTAAGACATTTTTTTTATAATTTAACGTTAATGTTTCAATTGTCTTCAATATAACTGATGACTGTTTTTTTTTAGATCAATACAACCGGAAATTATTGACAATACAATAGCAATAAAGAAAACAAAACACACATTTTTTTCTTTTTTCATTGTCACTGACTTTTTTTTTTTACCCTTTTTTTTGTCAACCTGTACCAACCATTTCGAGACCAAAGTAATGTGATTAAGTTTTAGATTTTCGAAACAACTGCAACTTCAACTGACGTGGAAGACATTTAATCTTTCCCCGCTCTTTTTCTGCAACATCTTTTCTTTGTTCCTCTCTGTTCTTTTTTTTTTTTGTTCCAGAGATACGACTCCAACTTTAATCAAGCATTACTTGATGTCCGGAAATATTTCTTAATTACTTTTTTTTTCGCTTTAAATCAAGTTTCATTCCGTTTCATTACAATTGCAGTTTTTTAATCAGTGAACGTCACTTCCATTTTTTATTAAATCATCTTTAAAAAAGTGCTTTGATAAAAACGGTGTTATACAAAAAGTGGTAATCAGTGTCTATTTTTGTTACTTGTTGCTATATTAATAATTTCATTTTTATTTTGTAACATATCTTTTGCTCGACTTGTGGTCAGTGATAACGTGGGCAGTTAGCATACTGGAGATTTTCCACTGCTTTCAAAAGCGATCGATATGACAAATCGTGTAAAACATGAATTTACCTAGCCAGCCTGATTCGTGGACCAATTGGGCAGCTCACAGAAGTGTTAGGGGCGAATCTACTGACGTCATTGTTGTAAGTTGTTTTCAGAAAAAGGAGACTCAATGGCTACTGTGAAGACGTGTGTAAAATCATCTATAATAAAGATATCTTGTGGTGTGGTAGTTTTTCTGGTTTCAACCATACGACACTCTAATACGAGGTAGTTACCCATAAAAATTCCCCCGGAAAGTACGGTCTCACTTATCCTCCGTCGGTGGGTTGTACGTGGTCTACATGATGCTCGCCAATGTGTCATCTTCACTTTTCTAACTATTAGGGTATTATATAGCCCTACTGTATAGTATACAGGTACTATACAGTATACAAGTTTTTGACACTTAGAAACGTTTTATTAAGTTACATTACATTCGAAAATTTGTTCCCTTCATGTTCCAGTTACAGTGTGGCCTTATCTAATATATCAAAGAAAGAGTTTCGGCAGGAACGTTTGGTGATAACTTTCGATGTTTTCTCCATGAGATACGCAATTGTAGAATTGCTGCCCTTAGACAAAAAGGATTGAGTTGTCTTCAGTTATGGCTGTAATGTAGATAGTATCAATGGTACACCAAGGAAAATATCCCTTACGTAAAAAGTCCTTCTTATTAAACTAATAATTAATCCCTAGTGCACAACATTAAACATTGTTTATAAATCCAAAGTTGTTGCATATTTAATTAATATCAAGCGTATCAATCTTTGAATAAATATCATTAAAACATGCACCTAAGCAATATGTGTATTTAGAAGCTCTTTCGATTACTAATAATAGTGATTAGCTTAAAAGTGATTTTAAATATTTATTTTGCCACATTTTGGTATCTGAACAAAATTATTAAAATAAATGATAGATAAATAGATGTTCTTGAACTGCCCTGTATCCTTAGGATTTCGAATTAACTTTGATTTGACCAGTTTGATCTTTACCAGAAGCTCGGTACTAATTGTTTAAGAAATACAGATTTAGTTTTTATTTTCACTTAATTGTGACCACTAACACTCAAAAACGTAGGCCAGTTGTCTTCGTATAATTTTTTACTTTTTCTTACGTAGAAAGGAAGTATAATTCATATTTCATACAACGAATTTACTATCATATATTAATTCCATCAGGAAATATTAACCACAAAGCAAAAAAATAAATATTCTTACAATTATAAGTTGCTAGGAATGGTTTCGTGAGCAATTCATCCCAATATAAAAAAAAATAATGTATAGATTATATTCATTTAAATAGAAAAATATAGTATTATTATTCATTTAAATAGACAAGTATCAATGAAGTATTATTATTCATTTAAATAGACAAGTATCAAGGAAGTATTATTATTCATTTAAATAGAGACAAGTATCAATGTAGTATTATTATTCATTTAAATAGAGACAACTATCAATGAAGTATTATTATTCATTTAAATAGAGACAACTATCAATGAAGTATTATTATTCATTTAAATAGACAAGTATCAATGAAGTATTATTATTCATTTAAATAGACATCATTTAAAAGAGACAAGTATTATTATTCATTTAAATAGAGACAAGTATCAATGTAGTATTATTATTCATTTAAATAGACATCAAGGAAGTATTATTATTCATTTAAATAGAGACAAGTATCAATGAAGTATTATTATTCATTTAAATAGACATCAAGGAAGTATTATTATTCATTTAAATAGAGAAAGTATCAATGAAGTATTATTATTCATTTAAATAGACAAGTATCAATGAAGTATTATTATTCATTTAAATAGACAAGTATCAAGGAAGTATTATTATTCATTTAAATAGAGTATTATTACATTTAAAAGTATCAATGTAGTATTATTATTCATTTAAATAGAGACAACTATCAAAGTAGTAGTATTATTCATAAAAAATTAGAGACAAGTATGAAGCCAATAATTCATATATATTTACAACCTTTAATATTGAAATGTAACTAAAAGGAGTCGCATGCTCTTATAAGGCAGGAAAGTACCAACAGAGCTTCACACCTGACTTCTACCCAATTAACAAGGTCCCTAAACGCATTACCCACAAAAAGCCCAGCGCTGGGGGACGTGGACACCTGATTAATGGGGCCTTAACTTGTCTTTTGTCGCTTCTTTATGGGCAACCCGTGGTGGCGACGGGGTCCTTTATGGGCCTTCGAGTAACAGGCCTGGACTGGGCTTATGGAAGTGAGGAGTCATTTGGCTGCTCATTAGGTTGTTTAATGGCCTCCTGCCAGCAGCTGACAACGTCGCACAGATATTAAGAAAGCGAGGCTGCGTTACATACTAGCAATATTTTGGGAATTGAGCAGTAAATACGTAGAAGGGCTTTGCGATTTTTCTCTTATAAAGAACTCCGTTTTTGTACCATGTAGAAAGGTGTTTTGGTGAAAGATGCATGATTGTTGCAAGGTTTTCGTGTTAATGAATATTTTGTTAATTTGCATAATAAAATTGTTTTTTTAATTATTTAAAAAGTGTAAATTGGGTTTGATTTATTCAGTAAAAACGACTTTGTCTTTAATAATTAACATATTCCATAAAAAATTTAATTATGCCTTTTTTGTTTGTTATGTATCGACAGGGCTCGTGTTTCACTTATGTATGCAACTGATAGAGAATGAGAGATTGCTTTCCAGGAAGAAGTTTTGAGGTAATTGCTTCAAATTTGCGTGTTGTATGTGCTGAGACCCAGAAAACTCCCATTATCTATCGATGTGAGACACTTTACACTGCCCCACTATTGTCGTCGGGTTTCTTTATTTCTGAAAGCAGCGACTGCAATAAATATCTTCAACTGATTCCATTCTGGGCCTGTTATGACTCAGCTGACAGGATTGATGATATGCCAAAGATGGAATGAGATAAATACATTGTCTTCCAGGAAGGAGATTTGAGGTAATTGTCTTAAATTTGAGTGCCGTATGTTGGCTAAAACCCAGAAAACTCCTATTATCTATCGATGTGAGACACTTTACACTGCCACTATCGCCGTTGGGTTTCTTTATTTCTGAAAGCAGCGACTGCAATAAATGTCTTCAACTGATTCCATTCTGAGCCTGTTATGACTCAGCTGACAGGATTGATGATATGCCAAAGATGGAATGAGATAAAGACATTGTCTTCCAGGAAGGAGTTTTGAGGTAATTGTCTAAAGTTTTGAGTGCCGTATGGGCTAAAACCCAGAAACCTCCCATTATCTATCGATGTGAGACACTTTACACTGCCCACTATCGTCGTCGGGTTTCTTTATTTCTGAAAAAGCAGCGACTGCAATAAATGTCTTCAACTGATTCCATTCTGAGCCTGTTATGACTCAGCTGACAGGATTGATGATACGCCAAAGATGGAATGAGATAAAGACATTGTCTTCCAGGAAGGAGTTTTGAGGTAATTGTCCTAAATTTGAGTGCCGTATGGGCTAAAACCCAGAAAACTCCTATTATCTATCGATGTGAGACACTTTACATACAATGCCACAATCGTCATCTGATCTCTTCATTTCTAAAAGTAGTGACTGCAAGCGATGCCTTTAAATAATTCCAATTTGAGCCATTCTGCCTGTTAGCTACAGAAGTTACTATTGGACAGCGACTTAGGCTTTTACTATGTGCTGAAAAGGAATTATAAATATAAGAAAAATAAAATTAATAGTAGAATAAGAGATAGTTCTTTTTGCAGTTTTCTCGTAAGAAAAATTACAAAAATTCCAATAACATCGATAGTATTCATTGAGGTTTGGTTTTTGTCGCTCCACGGTCATTTTACACACTTTAGGCAAATTAGACCGGGACCTACAGTTTAATGTAGATTCGAACCACTAACAAACATCCATGTTACAGCCAGGATTCGAAGCTGAAGTCTGTAGTACTAAAGGCCATAGAAGGATTATTTGGAATTCATCCATATTTATCTGTCCTCTTCCACGAACAGCCATCTGACAAGTGATGAGGAGGATATTAACTTCCAGGAGTACTTTTAAGGGTATCAGCCAGAAACATGCGGCAAAAATAATATATATACAGCAATATATGTAAATGCTGAGAAAATAAGTACACCTAACATTTTTTTATCCCATAGATGCATTCCTGAAAATTGCCTGCAAAAAACTGACTTTATCAAAAGTGAAAATGAAGCATGAAATACAAGTAGAATAATAATTATAATAGTAAGAAGAAGAAACATAAATTCGTTAGGATCATAAAATTTTGTTTGTAATTCATGGAGAACTCAAACATACAATGAATTTTAATAATTAAAAAAACAGGCATTTCAGTTGTTTTCTGAGGAATCTATTAAAAAATATCATGACGTTCACTATCAGTGTTTGACAAAAACTTCGGCTCTTTCTTTTTTCACGAGAATTCAATATCATCAAAACTAAACTGATGCCCAAATCAAGAGAATTTCATTTTTTTGTTATTTAAGAAGATAAAATTAATTATAAAAATTTCTAACTGATTAAAAATTTTTGGATTTCAAATGTCTTCAAAATTACCTAATCAATTCGAATAAAATACGATACAAAAATTAAACATAGTTCGATATAGGAAAAAAAAAAAACTACAAACAGTTATGCTATATATGAATGATCCTGCGGGAGACTTCTCATTGTATGAAACTTTTAAGCAGATCTTACAATATAGAACGCAAAAATGAATTAATATATACCCTCTTACAGCTCCCATAACGTGATTTCGCACTTGAAATCAGACAATTTATGAGTCTCTAGGCAAGTTGACCCCCTATAGAGCATCCTCGAATAATTCTCCGAATTTGAAAGCGAATTGCAATTGCCCTCCAAAGAGAATTCTTGGCATAATTTATAGGGTGTAGATCTGAAGATCTGGCTTGTCAATCCATTCCGTTAATATCTTAACTTCCAGGAATTTATTGACTAGATGAGTCCTGCTTGGATTAATTATGTGTAGTCCCATCGTTAGAGTAGTTTATCGTCCACTGCAAGATAGTAAGGAAATAAATCAAGCATATTTTTCCAAGATCTTTTATATTTCACAGCAATCACAGAACGTCCGACACATGGCGTCTGTTTCGTCTATCCAACAGGATGAATGCTAAGATGTTCAAGGCACCGTTGCCATTAAATGGCTTCTCAGAGATTGGAGGGAAGGTAGTGAATGAATCCTTGGTTTTCTTCAGATGAATGCATGTCTAAAATTAGGGAGTTAAGAGTTAGGGATGAATAGAATGATCTCCCATTGATTATGAATGATTTATGAATAGAATGATCTCCCATTGATTATGAATGATTTATTAATAGAATGATCTCCCATTGATGTCTAATCCAAAGACAATGTTCTTTGTAGAATAAACAGATCTTTTGTCTTCTGGGGTATAGTCTATTTATCTTGGTTCAGTGTATCATCTGGCCTATCTATCATGGGTCTTCCTGTGAGAAGAAGTGAGCGAAATGTAAACTGCAGGAATTGCAAACAGATCTCTCTCTTGCAGTTTTCTGAAAACAGTAATCCTTTGAAACCTGGAATGTTCTGATAACATGAAGGTCATGGGAGATCTGGGAAACTATCAAAATTACTTAACGAGGAAGGTTGATAAATTAAGGTTAATGAACTTTTTGCCATCGAGACTCTTGAATGACCACCTCCGCGTCCGTAGCTTAACTGCAAACTACATGCACCTCCTGGGTTGTGCTAAGTGAGTAACGTCGGTGCAGCGCTTGCCTTAAGGCATCGAAGACAATTGTCTAAGTGTTTGCCAGCTGCATTAGAATAAAAGAAATGATATCAATAGAGACAAGTCTTCAACTTTAAATGGGATATAAAGACTATACAATATAAATTAAAGAAGATTGAAAATTTTTAAAATATAAATAAGTTAATCAACGAAATTTAAATCACATATCTTGACAGTATATGCTGTTACTTAAAATCTGAATATAAAATAAGATTTCATGACGTGAGAAATAAAACAAAAGAAAAAATTCAAAGTGAAGTGTTTAGCACAGGTAAAAACACAATGAAAATATGTTTAGATTTATTTTAACTTTATAAAAATTTAAATTTTATTAATGAAGAAGATAATATAAAGAACATAGAATATTAGCAGCATTAGCACACTTACCATGAAGAGAGAGGGATAAAAAAAAATCAATATTTTTCAAGAGTTCTTGAAGAGTGTGTTATTTTTTTCATAATGTTCATAAAGAAAAGTCTCAAGCAGCATTTTTAAATTCTTGAAGAAAGAAAAATGCGAAATAAAAGAATGATTAATTATCTTGATGCTAACCATTTTGAGCTCACTACACATATCTAATAGTTAATATTGTAATAGTCTAATAGTTAAGCATAACTGCTTTGTGCGGAGATATTTCGAAATGCCTTGGCTTATTAGATTGAAATTTGGAAAAAGTATAAAATAAACACCATAATAAATCAGAAAAATAGAAAAATTGTGCTTTTAACTTGAAGATAGTCGTATCTAAAACTAAATTTTATTTCATGATTGAAAAAAATAACAAATAAGATGTTGTCAAGCATTAAAATTAGGTATATGGCTACCATCAATGTATAGTAAGCTATGCAACTATTATTCATGTTATCTATGAGGGTATGACCAAAAGAAAACAAGGTTTTGTACAAAACACAAATTACGGATACGTCTCTCACCTGTATGCAAACTGTGCATTGATGATTGTTCATGCTCTCCATAAGGGCAGGAGCACTTCAGTCAACACCCGTCTAAGACCTTTCGGGTATTCGACTCCGTGCAGTCCAGTAAAGATTTGCCATACCATTGTAGCTTCTATCGTGGTCGACATCGTCAAGTGCACTGAAAAATGGGAGGTGGTCTGTAGTGCCGTTAGAGTCGGAGTATTAGACTTACTAGACGTATAGCTCATTTTGCATGATGTGGGGCGAATTGCTTTGTACCCCTAAAGGAGCAGTCGAGTAAAAAGAAAACAAGAGGCTGTACAAAAACCCAAATAAAGGATACGCCTATCACCCGTATGCAAAGTGTGTAATGATGGTTATTCATGCTGAGCAATCGAGAACAAAGAAAATAACAGCAACACAGATCAGAGGTGTAGTTATCATTTTATCAACTCAAGTTGTGCAACGATAGTTCATGCTCTCCATGAGAGCAGTAACAATCGAAAAAAAAAAAAAAAAACAAGAGGCTGTACAGCAACACAGATAACTGATGTGGCTATTACTTATACCATTGAAAGCTGTACAGCGATGGTTCACGTTCACGATGTGAGAATTTATGAATTATTAACAGAAAATTTTTCAAACCCCAGTCCAGGTCAACTTGGAGTACTTGATCATTTGCAGGTGCAGCTGTAACTATATCGCCAAAAAGCGTCTCACACATGTTCTATAAGGCTGATGATAGGAGATTTTGACAGCAACTCATCTTCTGTCACCAGATATCTTCCTTTTGCATAAAACTCAACACATACTTTTAGGATAAGAACAAATAAAATTATTTCTGTTTACCGAAATTGTACACGTTATAAATTTAAATAAATTTTATTCGCATTCGGGGTTATTCTTTCTTGCTGTTTATTTGTTTTTATATGTTTACAGGAAAACCCCAAAAGCATTGCAAAAAGCATTTGACCAAACGCATTTGCATATAATTATCAATGTTATATAAAGGTTTGAGATTAAAAATAACGTCTATTAAAATATACACTCATGTACATAAATTAAGGATAATGAAGTTCAGGCAAAGAAAGAGACAGAAGCAAAAACAAATTTGACTTGTTTGTAAAAGTCTATTTATTAAACAAAAAGGTAAAGAGCAAAAAAGATGCTATATGTTTGACATAATTAATAAAATTGCGATTTTTACTCCCAGGAGCAAATTTCAATAAAGAACCTATTTACAAAAAACAGTATAACATGGTTAGTATGATGGTTAATATGGAGTATGTCCCCGGACGATGCAATACAGGCCTTACAACGCCTAGGCATGCTGAGTATCAAATTATCAATCTGATCTTGGGCAATATTACACCATTCATCAAGCAACGCCCTTCGAAGTTCCTGTTAACAGGTGGGAGGGGGTCGACGGGCTGCAATTCGTCGGCCAAGCATATCCCATACATGTTCTATTGATTCAAGTCGGTGAGTATGCTGGTCAATCCATACGGGTGATATCCTCCAATTGAAGGCATTCGTCTACAATGTTTGCACGGTGAGGACGGGCGTTGTCATCCATAAACAGAAATTCAGCACCCATGGCGCCCCGAAACAAACGTACATGTTGGTCCAGAATGACATCCCGATAGATGTGGCCTGTCATCGTTACACTCTGAACATGCAGGTCAGTTCTGGAACCAAGAATATTTCCTCCCCAAAAGAGCCATCCTGCACCACCGTAACGGTGTCGTTCAATGGTGTTCTCTTGGTGGTAACGGGTACCTGGAGCTCCCCATATGAAAGTCCGGCGAGAATCAGACTACAACCTAAACCTGGACTCTTCGGAAAACATCACACAAGACCACTGTTGCGGTGTCCACAATGCATGCTCTCTACTCCAGGTTAATCGCAGGCGACAGTGAGTTACGGTAAGTGGAACACATCTGACAGGCCTACGAGAATATAGACCAATGTGCCCTAAGCGTCTGTACACGGTCTGCCTTGAAACTGTCGTACCGGTAGCTGAAGAGAGCTGACGAGACAGGTCTGATGATGTGCTCCGTCTGTTTCTTTTGGCAGTAACTGCTAAATACAGGTCCTCATTCGGCGTTGTAACTCGGGGGCGACCTGTGCTGTAACATCTACTCACAACACCATCATCTTGGAATCGTTGCCAAAGCCTGGAGATGACACTCTGGGCGATTCCAAGTTCCTCGGATACTTCCTGCTGGGTTACGTCCACATTCCAGTCGTCCGATAATTCTACCGACGTAAAAAATCATCCAAATGCTTCCTTTGTGCCATAACTAGGCGGTTATTGCACTGAAAGGCTTTTAATGCACTTGTGAACAATTTTACTTCTTGGCCACCATTCCTTATATACCCCTCTCTTACACTGTCGTCGTTGTGAGGTACTATCCGCGCCATCTGGTGGTTTCCTGTAATTTGCATATTCTTCTTCAAGATGTGTGTGATAATTCTACAGGTGAAATTTTTATTTTAGAGTTCAATTTCTGTGTGATTCTGAATTGTCCTTAATTTATGGACATGAGTGTATTTATTATCCGCAGTTATATATAAGAAGAAAGAAGTTTAAATGATAAAAATGATCTTTTGTCATTTATTTATAAATTTAGATAAATAGTATTTTATTTTTTACACTATAGAATGCATTGTGCTCAGTGTGCTGTGATTAAAAAGTAATTAAGTATAGATTATAAGATATTTTTATTATTTAATTTTGAAGAGACTCATCATAGTTCAATTTTTCATTTTTAAAAGTGACAAAATGTGAATTAAATAGCTTATTCTACACATTGAGTAAAAAATTATAAATTTAGGAAGACAAAAAGTTTTTAAAAACAGTTTTAAAATGTAAACTATGTGACATATTCTAAGATTTCATTTTTACAACCACTTAACGAACGTGAATTCTTAAACAAATATTTTAAGAAAAAATTATTATCTTTTTCAGAAACACATTATTATTTACATTTTCAAGAAAATTATCTACTTGTATTTTTAACTAAATTTTTTTCCACGTTTAATGACCACAAAACAGTCACAGTCAATGTCAAATACTTCTCTAAATTAACCCTTCTTCAATTTCTTTTCAGACTCGGAATGCCACAATAAATTAGTCTTCTTCAAAAAAGCACTCCATATTTAACGATTAAACTGAAGCAATACTAAAACGAAAAAAAAAAATTATTTTTTAATCTTCAGCCACAAATTATCCAAAATTTCTTTTCCAACTGCCATCTTTACAAACATAATTGCTTTACTCATCTTATCTCCGAGGCCCTTTCTCTAATTAACAAACTAATTATGCCTCAAAACATTTACGCCTTTTCGATCACTTTCGCCTAATGAAGGCCTGAGCACATGTTTCATTAGAGTTGTTTCAAAGAAATTACTTTTTAGAAGGAAATGGTTTTTCTTTTTTTGACATTCAATGTGTTTATTGTGGAGTTTAAGTATGCACGTTTAATTTGAAGGAGTAGTAAAAAATAAAGATGCATAAATAGGTTCTCCTTCAGGCATCGAAAAGGATGAATGGTAACCGTATACTCGTAATTATCAGCCCCCCAAAAAAAAAAAGGTCAAAAATTAATTCTTGCCAATCTTTTCTGAAGCATTTCAAAATTTCAGAAAACTTCCTATATATCCCCTAGATATAGCTACCGAAAACTGCAGCTATATCTTCAAAAGGTGTCCCACACATATTCTACAAGGCTGATGTCAACAAATTTTGACAGCAGCTCCATTAGCCAAATACCTTAACTTGCATAGAACTCCTCAGATCCTTTTAGAATTAAAACTATTAAAATTATTTCTGTTTTCTGGAATTGAACACATTACAATATTAGAAATATAAATAATTCTTATTTTATTTATTTTAAATATGCAGTGGTGTTATTAGTTTATTTTATGTGTTTACATGACTTAACCGGGCCTGAATAGCCAAGTCTCTAGCGCTCGGGCACTCGGTGCCACAGGTTTTGGGTTTGAGGTGTGCCTACCATCAGAACAGGAGCTGCACCCCTCTTCCCTCCTTCCATGAGGGACACGACAACAACAACAACATGCCTTAACCAAAAGCATTTGCATATATTTATCAATATTATATAGAGGTTGGGGATTATAAAATAACATTTATTAAAACGATTTTTTTATGCACAGTTATATTTATTTAGGAAAAAGTTTGAAAGATAAAAATTATCTTTTGTCATTCATATATCAATTTACATATATATTATTTTATTTTTATACTATAGAATACAGTGGGCTCTGACTTAAAAGTGATTAACTATACATTATAAGATATTTTTAATTATTTCTATTTGAAGAGTTTTATCATTGTCCAATTTTCATTTTTTAAAGTGACAGACGTGAATTAAATAGCTTATCAATAGCCCTTGATTAATCAAAAATTATTGTTAAGAAAAATAAAACATTTTAAAATTATTTTAAAACATAAACAATGTGACATATTCTAAGACTTCATTTTTTACAACCACTTAACAAACGTGAATTCTTAAATAAACATTTTAAGATAAAAATTATTATCTTTTCAGAAAGAAGTGATTATTTAAATTTTCAAAAAGAACTTACGCTAGAATTTCTAATTAAATTTTTCCACGTTCAATGACCACAAAACAGTCACTGGCAATGCGACATACTTCTCTAAACAACCATTATTCAATTTCTTTTCAGACATGGAATGCCTCAATAAATTAGTCTTCTTCCAAAAAGCACTCCACATTTAATGATTCAACTGAAGCAATCCAAAAACGTGGAAATTTTTTTTTTTTTAATCTGCAGTCACAAATTATCCAAAATTTCTTTTCCAACTGCCATCTTTGCAAACATAATTGCTTTTACTGATCTTATCTCCGAGGCCCTTTCTCTAATTAACAAACTAATTATGCCTCAAAACATTTACGCCTTTTGATCACGTTTGCCTAATGAAGCCTGAGCACATGTTTCATTGGAGTTGTTTCAAAGAAATTACTTTTTAGAAGGAAACAGTTTTTTTTTTTTTGACATTCAATGTGTTTATTGTGGAGTTTAAGTATGCTCGTTTAATTTGAAGGAGTAGTAAAAAATAAAGATGCATAAATAGGTTGTCCTTCACGCATCGAAAAGGATGAATGGTAACCGTATACTTTCGTAATTATCCCTCCCCAAAAAAAAAAAGTCAAAAATTAATTCTTGCCGATCTTTTCTTAAGCATTTCAAAATTTCAGAAAACTTCCCTATATATCCCCTAGATATAGCTACCGAAAACTGCAGCTATATCTTCAAAAGGTGTCCCACACATATTCTACAAGGCTGATGTCAACAAATTTTGACAGCAGCTCCATTAACCAAATACCTTAACTTGCATAGAACTTCTCAGATCCTTTTAGATAAAAACTATTAAAATTATTTCTGTTTTCTGAAATTGCACACATTACTATATTAGAAATATAAATAATTCTTATTTGTAATTTATTTTAAATATGCAGTGGGTTATTAGTTTATTTTATGTGTTTACATGACTTAACCGGGACTGAATGGATGAGTCTCTCTAGCGCTCAGGCGCGTGGTGCCACAGGTTTTGGGTTTGAGGTGTGCCTACGAGTGCTCCATCCGAACAGAAGCTGCACCCCTCTTCCCTAATGCCATGAGGGACACGACAACAACAACAACATGACTTAACCAAAAGCATTTTCATATATTTATCAATATTATATAGAGGTTGGGGATTATAAAATAACATTTATTAAAACAATTTTTATGCAAAGTTATATTTATTTAGGAAAAAAGTTTGAAAGATAAAAATTATCTTTTGTCATTCATATATCAATTTACATAAATAGTATTTTATTTTTATACTATAGAATACGGTGTGCTCTGACTTAAAAGTAATTAAGTATAGATTATAAGATATTTTTAATTATTTCTATTTGACGAGATTTATCATTGTCCAATTTTCATTTTTTTAAAGTGACAGACGTGAATTAAATAGCTTATCAATAGCCCTTGATTAATCAAAAATTATTGCTGAGAAAGATAAAACATTTTAAAATTATTTTATAACATAAACAATGTGACATATTCTAAGACTTCATTTTTACAACCACTTAACAAACGTGAATTCTTAAATAAACATTTTAAGATAAAAAAATTATTATCGTTTCAGAAAGAAGTTATTATTTACATTTTCAAAAGATTTTACGCTTGAATATTTAACTAAATTTTCTTCCACGTTCAATGACCACAAAACAGTCACCGGCAATGTCACATACTTCTCTAAACAACCATTCTTCAATTTCTTTTCAGACTTGGAATGCCTCAATAAATTAGTCTTCTTCAAAAAGCACTCCCATTTAATGATTCAACTGAAGCAATCCAAAAACGTGGAAATTTTTTTTTTTAATCTGCAGTCACAAATGATTCGGAAATTTCTTTCCCAACTGACATCTTCGCAAACATAATTGCTTTACTGATCTTATCTCCGAGGCCCTTTCTCTAATTAACAAACTAATTATGCCTCAAAAAATTTCTGCCTTTTGATCACGTTTGCCTAATGAAGCCTGAGCACATGTTTCATTGGAAGTGTTTCAAAGAAATTACGTTTTAGGAGGAAACAATTTTTTTTTTTTTTGACATTCAAAGTGTTTATTGTGTAGTATGCACATTTAATTTGAAGGAGTAGCAAAAATAAAGATGCATAAATAGGTTGTCCTTCAGGCATCGAAAATGATGAATGGTAACTCTATTCTTCTTAATTATCCCCCAAAAGTCAAAAAAAAAAATTATTATTGCCTATCTTTTCTTAAGCATTCCGATATTAGCAGAACACCTCCCCAGAATATAGGTTAAATAAGAAAAATTTGACGAATATTTAAATTTTAGGTTCTATTTTAGTTGCTGTAGAAACTAAATTCTTTTTAAAATTTAATCATGTAATTTTCTTCCAAAATTTATAGATAATTATTACGGATTCATCTCTCAATTAGAGCATGAGCATTCAAGAACAAGGTGTTGTACAACAACACAAATAAAAAACATGCGTACCACCAGTATGAATGCAAACTGTGCAGTGATGATTATTCATCAATAATGATGATTATATATAATGAAGTAAAAAGCTGATTGCTCTAACTGAGAGCTTGTGCATTTCGAGAACAAGACGTTGTACAATAAAGGATGCGTCTACCACTTGTATGAATGCAAACTGTATAATAATGATTGTTCATGATCTCGATGACGACAAGAATAATCGCGAACAAAGAAAACAAGCGCAACACACATTAAAAAGATATGGTTATCACTTACATCAAAGCTAGCTATGCAACGATTGTTCATGCTAGAGGGCAAAAGCAATCAAGAACAACAAATTGTACAGCAACACAAATAACACATGTCGTTATCACTTATACAAATGCAAGCTGTACAGTGATTGCTCATGCTCTTGAGGCGGGCCTTTATGAGTTGTGGCACAAATCTTTCAAACCCCAGCCAAGGTCAATTTAGAGTAGTTAGTCATTTGTTGCTGCAGCTGTAACTATATCTTCGAAAAGTTGTTTCTCACATACTCTACAAGGAGATGTCGGAAGATTTCGACAGCAACTCCATTAGCCAGATATCTTTACTTGCATAGAACTCATCGCACCCTTTAAGGATAAAAATATTAGAATTATTTTGTTTTTTTTCGAAACACTACACAATAGAAATAGAAATGATTGTCATTTGAAATTTATTTCAAATATGCTGTTGAGTTAGTTTTTCTTGCTTGCTATTAGTTTATTTTATATGTGCACATGATTTAAGCAGAAGCTTAAAGGGCCGAATCTACCTCTCAGAAGAAGCCGATCTACCTCTCCGTCGTGCACTCTGGTAACGCCCTAAGCGGCTAAAATATCTACTACTATTGACATGCAACAACGCTCCCAAGAGTGATAATTATAGATGTTATATACAGGTTTGAAGTTATAAAATAACCTCTATTAAAATATTTTTAGGTAGCATTAAAAAAAAAAAGTTTAAAATATAAAAATGATCTTTTGTTATTTATTTATCAATATAGATAAATAAAATTTTATTTTACCCTATAGAATGCTTTTTTTGTTCTCTGATCTAAAAGTAATTAAGTATAGATTATACTCTTATACTTATAGTAAGATATTTCTAATTATTTCTTTCTGAAGAAACTTTCCGCTATTCAATTTTTCACTTTTTAAAGTGACAGATGGGAATTAAATATCTTATTAAGAACCATTGAATATTAAAAAATTATTATTTAGAAAGACTAAAATTTTTAAAAACAGTTTTAATCATAAACTATGTGACATATTCTAAGTTTTCATTTTTACAACCACTTGACGAACATGAATTCTTAATAATAAATAAATATTTAAGAATAAATATTTTAAGATAAAAATCATTATCTTTTTCAGAAACAATTTATTATCTACATTTACAAGAAGATCTTCTGTTTGTATTTTTAACTAAATTTTTTTCACGTTCAATGACCACAAAACAGTCACAGTCAATATCACACACTTCTCTAAATAAAAGCATTCTTCAATTTCTTTTTAGACTCTGAATGCCTCAATAAATTAGTCTTCTTCAAAAAGCACTCCATATTTAATGATTCAAATAAAGCAATCTAAGTCGAGGTAAAAAAAAATTTTTTTTTTAATCAGCAGCCACAAATTATCCAAAATTTCTTTCCCAACTGCCCTCTTTGCAAAAACACAATGACTTTAGTGATCTTATCTCCGAAGCCCTTTCTCTAATTAACAAACCATTATGCCTCAAAACATTTATGCCTTTTGATCACGTTTGCCTAATGAAGCCTGAGCACATGTTTCATTGGAGTGGTTTCAAAGAAATTACATTTAGAAGGAAACAATTTTTGACATTCAAAGTGTTTATTGTGAAGTTTAAGTATGCACATTTAATTTGAAAGAGTAAAGCAAAAATAAAGATGCATAAATAGGTTGTCCTTCAGACATCAAAAGTATGTATGGTAACTGTATTCTTTCTTAATTATCCTCCCCAAAAATGTCAAAAGAATTAATTATTGCCTATCTTTTCTTAAACAATTTGAAATTACAGAAAAACTGTGCAGCAGCACAAATAACAGATGCCAACTCATCAAACACTTTTAGGAAAAAAAAACGATTAAAATTATTTCTGTTTTCGAAATTGTACTCTTTAGAGATGTAAATAACTCTTATTTGTAATTTATTTCAAGTATGCGTTTGAGTTATTCTTTCTTGTTAATTATTAGTATATTTTATGTATTTACAGGTCTTAAAGTTAAATCTTAAGGGTGCTGCAGTAGATCTATCTCCCCGTGGTGCACCCTGGTAACGACCTAAGCTTCTAAAATATGCACTACTATCGGCATTCAGCAATGCTCCAAAAGAGTGATAATTATAAATGTTTTATAAAGGTTTGAGGTTATAAAATTACCTCCATTAAAATGTTTTTTAATAATGCGCAATTATATTTAAGAAAAAAAATGTTTAAAAGATAAAGATCTTTTGTCATTTATTGCTTAATTTATATAAACAGTATTTAATTTTTACACTATAGAAAACAGTTTTGTGCTCTGACTGTAATTAAGTTTAGATTATAAGGTATTTTTTATCAATTCCTCTTGAAGAGACTTCCCTTGTCCAATTTTTCATTTATTAAAGTGACAGATGGGAATTAAATAGCTTATTAAGAGGCACTAACTAATAAAAATTATAATTTAGAAAGACGAAAGTTTTAAAAAACAGTTTTCAAACACAAACTATGTGACATATTCTAAGATTTCATTTTTACAACCACTTAAAGAACATTAATTTTTAAATAAATATTTTGAGATAAAAATTATTATCATTTTTCAGAAACAAATTATTATCTGCCTTTTCAATAAGTTTATATGCTTGAATTTTTAACTAAATTTTTCCCACGTTCAATGACCACAAAACAGTCACAGTCAATTTCACATACATATACATAAAATAATCAGTTTTCAATTTCTTTTTAGACTCGGAATGCCACAATAAATTAGCCTTCTTCAAAAGCACTCCATGTTTAATGATTCAGCTGAAGCAATCCAAAAACGAGGAAAAAAAAAAATTTTATTTTTAATCTTCAGCCACAAATTATCCAAAATTTCTTTCCCAACTGCCATCTTTGCAAACATAATTGCTTTAGTGATCTTATCTCCGAGGCCCTTTCTCTAATTAACAAACTAATTATGCCTCAAAACATTTACGCCTTTTGATCACGTTTGCCTGATGAAGCCAGAGCACATGTTTCATTGGAGTGGTTTCAAAGAAATTACGTTTTAGGAAGAAACAATTTTTTTTTTTTTGACATTCAAAGTGTTTATTGTAGAGTTTAAGTATGCACATTTAATTTGAAGGAGGAAGGAAAAATAAAGATGCATAAATAGGTTGTCCTTCAGGCATCGAAAATGATGAATGGTAACTGTTTTCTTTCTTAATTATCCCCAAAAGTCAAAAATTAATTATTGCCTATCTTTTTCTTAAGCATTTCTATATTACAGAAAACCTCCCCAGAATATAGGTTAAATAAGAAAAATTTGACGAATATTTAAATTTTAGGTTCTATTTTAGTTGCTGTAGAAACTAAATTCTTTTTTAAAATTTAATCATGTAATTTTCTTCCAAAATTTATAGATAATTATTACGGATTCATCTCTCAATTAGAGCATGAACATTCAAGAACAAGGTGTTGTACAACAACACAAATAAAAAACATGCGTACCACCAGTATGAATGCAAACTGTGCAGTGATGATTATTCATCAATAATGATGATTATATATAATGAAGTAAAGCTGATTGCTCTAACTGAGAGCTTGTGCATTTCGAGAACAAGACGTTGTACAATAAAGGATGCGTCTACCACTTGTATGAATGCAAACTGTATAATAATGATTGTTCATGATCTCGATGAGGGCAAGAATAATCGCGAACAAAGAAAACAAGCGCAACTCACATTAAAGATATGCTTACATCAAAGCTAGTTGTGCAGCGATTGTTCATGCTCTGAGGGCAAAAGCAATCAAGAACAACAAATTGTACAGCAACACAAATAACACATGCCATCATCACTTCTACCAATGCAAGTTGTACAATGATTGTTCATGATCTTGAAGCTGGCCTTTATGAGTTGTGGCACATATCTTTCAAACCCCAGCCAAGGTCAATTTAGAGTAGTTAGTCATTTGTGGCTGCAGCTGTAACTATATCTTCAAAAAGTTGTTTCACACATGCTCTATAAGGAGATGTCAGGAGATTTCGACAGCAACTCCATTAGCCACATATCTTTACTTGCATAGAACTCATCGCACCCTTTAAGGATAAAAATATTAGAATTTTTTTTTTGTTTTTCGAAACACTACACAATAGAAATAGAAATAATTCTTATTTGAAATTTATTTCAAATATGCTGTTGGTTATTTTTTTTTCTTGCTTGCTATTAGTTTATTTTATATGTGCACATGATTTAAGCAGAAGCTTAAGGGCCGAATCTACCTCTCCGAAGAAGCCGATCTACCTCTCCGTGGTGCACTCTGGTAACGCTCTAAGCGGCTAAAATATCTACTACTATTGACATGCAACAACGCTCCAAGAGTGATAATTATAGATGTTATATACAGGTTTGAAGTTATAAAATAACTCTATTAAAAAATATTTTTAGGTAGCATTTTAGAAAAAAAAAAAAAAGTTTAAAATATAAAAATGATCTTTTGTTATTTATTTATCAATATATAGATAAATAGAATTTTATTTTTATCCTATAGAATGCTTTTTGTTCTCTGATCTAAAAATTAATTAAGTATAGATTATACTCTTATACTTATAGCAAGATATTTCTAATTATTTCTTTCTGAAAAACTTTCCGCTATACAATTTTTCACTTTTTAAAGTGACAGATGTGAATTAAATATCTTATTAAGAGCCATTGAATAATAAAAAATTATTATTTAGAAAGACTGAAATGTTTAAAAACAGTTTTAATCATAAACTATGTGACATATTCTAAGTTTTCATTTTTACAACCATTTGACGAACATGAATTCTTAATAATAAATAAATATTTAAGAATAAATATTTTTAAGATAAAAATTATTATCTTTTTTCAGAAACAATTTATTATCTACATTTTCAAGAAGATCTTATGCTTGTATTTTTAACTAGAATTTTTCACGTTCAATGAACACAAAACAGTCAAAATGTCACACACTTCTCTAAATAACCATTCTTCAATTTCTTTTTGGAGTCGGAATGCCTCAATAAATTAGTCTTCTTCAAAAGCACTCCATATTTAATGATTCAACTGTAGCAATTCTAAAACGAGGAAAAAAATTTTTTTAATCTGCAGCCACAAATTATCTAAAATTTCTTTTCCAACTGCCATCTTTGCAAACATAATTACTTTACTGATCTTATCTCCGAGGCCCTTTCTCTAATTAACAAACTAATTATGCCTCAAAACATTTATGCCTTTTGATCACGTTTGCCTAATGAAGCCTGAGCACATGTTTCATTGGAGTTGTTTCAAAGAAATTACGTTTTAGAAAACAGTTTTTTGTGACATTCAAAGTGTTTATTGTGGAGTTTAAGTAAGCACATTTAATTTGAAGAAGTATAAAAAAAAAAGCTGCATAAGTAGGTTGTCCTTCAGGCATCGAAAAGGATGAATGGTAACCATATTCTTTTCTAATTATCCCCCACAAAAAGTCAAAGTATTAATTATTGCCTTTTTTAAGCATTTTGAAATTACTGAGAAACTCCCCCAGAAATATAGGTTAAATAATGAAAAATTTGATTAATATTTAAATTTTATGCTTTATTTTAACTGCAGTAGATACTCAATTATCTTTTAAAAATTAATGATGTAATTTTTCTTTCAGATTTTACAGATAATTATTAAGAATACATACATTGTCATTCAGGTAATGCCAAAAAAATCAATGGTAACTGATATAAAAGATAAATAGTAAAAGCAAAATAAAAACTTTCTAATTTTGCTATTTTTTCAACATTTCGAAACAGCAGGTTAAATAAGAAAAAAATTATGAATATTTAAATTTTATGTTCTATTTTACAGAAGTTGCAGTAGACTCTAAATTATTTATAAAAAAATTTAATCATGCAATTTTCTTTCAAATTTTATAGATATTTGTTAAGAATATATGCATTGTCCTTCAGGTATGGCAAAAGATTAATGGTAACTTGTATAAATGATAAAATATAATGGTAAAGATAAATAATAACTTTCTCATTTTGCCACAAAATGTAGGTTAAATTAAAAATTTTTGGTGAGTATTTTTTTAACATTCTGAAAGTACAGAAATAGCTCTCAGAACGTCGGTTAAATTAAAAAATTTTGATGAATATGTAAACTCCAGAAAAAGTTTGATTTTAATTGTAGATAATAAATTCTTTTTAAATACATTTTTAATTATGCAATATTCAATTTATAGATAATTATAAATCGAGACTTAAATTAAAAAATTTAAAAGACAAAAGCGATCCTTTGTCATTTACATATCAGTTTGAATAAATAGTATTTTATTCTATTCCTTCTATTAGCTCACACTCTCGCTATATATATGTTGTTCAAATTTTCATTCGTTAATAAAATACTTTTTATTATCCACTCAAGTTCAAAATATATTTTTGAACCTGTAGTGGATGATATTTGATGTTAATACAGTTTTTCAAATATTAATTCATTCATTAAATTTAATTAATTCATTTTAGTTTTTTTAGATTTAAGATGCATGTATCTACCAATAGATTTCGCCAGAAAACTATAAAAAATGAATGAAAATTGTTTATAAAAGACTTTCTGCAATATAGAGAAAAAAAAGTAGGAATTGACTTTAAAATTTTTTTTTTATATTACTTTCTTTTACACTACAGAATACATTTTTGGGCTCTGTCCTGAAAAGTAATTAAGTATAGATTATAAGATATTTTTAATTACTTCTTTTTGAAAACACTTTCCGTTGTCCAATTTTTCACTTTTTAATGTGACAGACATAAAGTACAGTTTCAAACATAAAGTAAGTGACATATTCTTCGATTTAATTTTACAACAATTTAACGAACATGAATTCTTAAATAAATATTTTAAGATAAAAACTATTATCTGCATTTTCAAAAAAAGATTTTATGCTTGTATTCTTACTAAATTTTTTTCCACGTTCAATGAACACAAAACAGTCACAGTCAATGCCACATACTTCTCTAAATAACCATTCTTCAATTTCTTTTTTAGACTCTGAATGCCTCAATAAATTAGTCTTCTTCAAAAAGCACTCCATATTTAATGATTCAACTGAAGCAATGCTAAAAAGAGGAAAAAATGGGTTTTTTTAAATCTGCAGCCGCAAATTATCCGAAATTTCTTTCCCAACTGCCCCTTTGCAAACATAATTGCTTTACTGATCTTATCTCGAGGCTCTTTTCTAATTAACAAACTAATTATGCCTCAAAACATTTCTGCCTTTTGATCACGTTTGCCTAATGAAGCCTGAGCACATGTTTCATTATAGTTGCTTCAAAGAAATTACGTTTTTAGAAAGAAACAGTTTTTCTTTCTTTTTGACATTCAAAGTGTTTATTGTGGAGTTTAAGTATGCATATTTAATTTGAAGGAGTAGCAAAAAAAGCTGCCTAAATAGGTTGTCCTTCAGGCATCGAAAAGGATGAATGGTAACCTTATTCTTTCGTAATTATCCTCCCAAAAAAGTCAAAGAATTAATTATTGCCTATCTTTTGTTAAGCATTTCGAAATTAAAGAAAAACACCCTGAATATAGGTTAAATAAGAAAATTTGATGAATATTTAATTTTATGTTCTATTTTAGTTGCAGTGCATAATAAAATTTTCTTAAAATTTAATCATGCAATTTCCTTTCAAATTTTATAGATAATTATTACGGATAAAATACATTGTCCGTCAGTTATGGCATAATTTTAATGGTAACTAGTATAAATGATAAGATAATGATAAAGGGTAAAAGATAAATAATAACTTTATGGATTTGACATTTTTTTTCAACATTTCGAAGCTACAGAAATGGTTCTCAGGATGTACGTCAAATTAAAAATGTTTGATGAATATTTAAATTCCCAGGTTCGATTTTAACTGCAGATATTAAATTCATTTTTCAACACATTTTAATCATGCAATATTTAATTTTATAAATAATCCTAAATCGAGAGATTGATTTTTAAAATTTTGGAAATTAACTCTGAAAATTCTGTGTTGTTGTGACTAAACTTCACTGTCCGGCAGCGCGGGACAAACACTCGATATGACTAATCTACTTATGGATGGAGAGAAAGGGGCAGCTTCAGTTGGGATGGAAAACCGATAGGGAAAAGTCTGGTTTGGCTCCGAGTCGCTGAAGCAGGACATCAGTGTCTTCGGAAGAATTACACCGCATTTGCGTATCACATGAGAGAAACTTCCACCAAGTAGTCTGACTAGCGAGGCAAGATTCCGAATATTACAAACGCCATGGTGTCTCCCTCTCTTTTGAAACAGTATCTACTACAATGGCGCCAGCGGATTGAACCTCAGTCCTAATGCCTCAGAATGCTCAGTAATGTTAATTCTCGGCCATAATGCTCACTAATGCTAATCCTCAAAAAAAAAAAAAAAAAACTCCCTTTAAAAAATCCGTCAAGGGGATACAAAAACACTAATTGCATGTAATATAACTAACCACAACACTGCTTAACTGCTGTCAAACTTGAGGGATAGGTTGTTGTTATGTACTTGTTAAAGAATATACATTCCCCTTTCCTGGGAAAAATGAAATGCTACAACTCTTTACGTGCGAAAAATACACACGTAAAATGCTTAGTGATGATCACAATGACTTTTACTTAAGAACTACATTTTTACTTATTTTTTAACATTCATTTTACATTTACTTACGTACTATTTTTTTGTGAGCTTACTTTTCATTTTTCAAGATATTTATAGATTGCTTCTTACGTCTTAATAAGATCTTCTACACAATAATATTGTTTCACAAGATGAAACTTTAGTAGAAACATTTCTAAATAGATTCAAATCAGAATTTCTTAATAATTTATTATATAATATTATAACATTAATTGTATTATTATCTTTATAAAACTTTTTTTTGTAATTTTTATATCTTATTTTAACAGTTTTCATTCCAAATTTTATAAAAATGCGTTTATCTTTCAATAATTTTAGTTTTATAATAGCATTTCTCATTAGCTGAAAAAAAGAGGGAACCTTAACTAATATCCCAATGGCGATATACAATATCATTCCCAGTAGAGCTATTAATACTGCACAAAAGCATATGCTTACTGATGAAGCTACCATAAATCATCCACAATTTATTACTCTTTTCCTAACATATTTTTATTAGCAAAAACTTGGCACTTTTTTTTACCATTTCCAAAACTCTTATGCAAAAGAAGATACTTTTTTCTGTTCCTGAATGCAACTTGCTCAAAAACAGAAGAATTATAACATCCAAGATAATATTTGTAGAAAAATGACGATCGGTTTCGCTTCAACCAACATGACTTGACATTTTTATTCGATTTTATTCCCCAAAAAAAAAATAACTTCCCTGTTCTCTGACATAAATTAAAGAAGTATCTGGAGAAGTCAGATCAGGGACATTTGATATCTTTTTTTATTATGTTGCCGTTGTTTAACATCTCTTCAGAAACCACATCTGCGTGAATAATTCATAAGTCACATTTCTTTCGGTAATTTTTATTTACTTGAGATTTGTGAGAAAATGGTCTGACGTCAGATTATCTTTCTGAGGTTGTCATTTTCCATTCATTTTCACAGCATCTCAACCTGCTGGATTTAAGAGGGCATTTTCCATTGTGATGGATGACTGTGTAACAGATAAGAGTGATTTGGTTATGCATTCCATTTCTTCAAATATATGAAGAAATTCTCGGATTGACAAATTTAATGGGTTTATATTAAATAATTGAAAAATTTCAACTTGAAATATAATATTTTGAGATGCAGTGAAAAATTCTGTTGTGGTTTTTACTAATCCTCATTGTCCGGCAGCGGAAACGGATACCCCATGAGTAGCCTGCTCATGATGCCTTCCGCAAGGACTACCCCGCATTTCGTTTCTTGAGACAGAAATCCCGGAAAACCCCACCAGGTAGTCTGACTAATGTAAAAAGATGCCGAACATCTCAAACGCCATTGAGTCACTTCATTATTGAAACACTGTCTACAACATTGCCATCAGCGGATATGTAATCCGATTAACGAGGCAAGATGCTGAACATCCCAAAGGCCATCGAGGCTCCTTGTTTTTTGAAAACAGTGTCTACAACAAAGCCACTAGTGGATTGAACCTCCGTCCTAATGCTAACCAGCGGGCGCGTTGCCACTGAGCCACGAGTCTGTCAAAATATTTGTAAATATATTCAACACAGAATTATTTAATAATTTATAAAATTAATTAGTTACATAATATTTTGTAATTTTAATTACATTATTATCTTTATAAAACTTTTGTAACTTTATACCTTTTTAACAGTTTTTCATTACGAACTTTTAAACATGTGTTTATATTTCAATAATTTTAGTTTTATAACAGCATTTCCCATTAGCTAAACAAAAGAAACAATAACTACTATCCCAATGGCGATATATAATTCTATTCCCAATGTATCTATTAATTCTGCAAAAAGAACTTGCTTACTGATGGAACCTACCATAAATCATCCACAATGTTTTGCTCTTTTCTTAACATATTTTTTACAACAAAAACTTATCACTTTTTTTTGAAATTTTTTCTCTTCCAATTCCTCTTAAACTCATGCAAAAGAAGATACTTTTTTTTTCTGTTCTTGAATGCAACTTGCTCAAAAACAGAAGAATTATATCATCCAAGATAATATTTTAAAAATAATGAGGAACGCTTTCGCTCAAACAACATGACTTGACATTTTATTCGAACCTCCACCAACCCCCAAAAACATCCCCTGTTCCCTGACATAAGTTAAAGAAGTATCTGAGAAGCCAGATCAGAATATTTGATATCTTTTTATTGTGTTGCCGTTGTTTAACACCTCTTCGAAAACCACATCTGCGTGAATAATTCATAAGTCACATTTTTTTCTGTAATTTTTATTTACTTAGAGATTTGTGAAGAATGGTCTGACGTCAGATTACCTTTCTTGAGGTTGTCATTTTCCTATTTCAAAGCACTGACTGCATCTTAACCTACTGGATTTAAGAAGACATCTTCCATTGTGATGGGGGGGGTTGTGTAACACATGAGAGAGATTTGATTAAGCATTGTTGTTTCTTTAAATATGTTAAAGGGATTTTCAGATTTACAAATGTAATGGGCTTATATTTAATCATTGAAATATAATTTTTTAAAATGCTATGATAAATTCTATTGAGTCGTTGACTAATCCTCATTGTCCGGCAGCAAGAAACGGACACCCCATCAGTAGCCTACTCATAGTGCTTTCCAGGAGCTCCTTTAGGGGGATCTACAAAGCATTAGCGTATCGTATGAGAGAAATCGCGGAAAACCCCCACAAAAGTAGACTGACTAATGTCGACAGATGCTGAAACGCCATTGAGGAACTTCGTTTAATTTTTTTTCATAATTTTTTAATAAATTATTAAATTAATTAATTTTATAATATTTTGTAACTTTTTTTTTGTTCTAATGCCGCTGGAAAATTCTTAGACAATTATCTTGATGCCTTAAGGCAAGCGCTGCACCGACGTTGCACACTTAGCACAACCCAGGAGGTGCGTGTAGCTTGAAGATAAGCTACGGACGCGGAGTAAAAACTCCCCGCAAAGTCTTACGATCATGCTAGATGGTTTAAAGTGGATTCCGAACTACTACAAACATCCATGGCACAGCCGGAACTCGAACCCGAAACCTGTGATTTTGAAACTTTAATTGTACTATTATCTTTAAAAAACTTTTTGTAATTTTATATTTTATTTTAACAGTTTTTATTCCGGAACAATATTTAATATATATTTGTATTTATACTTTATATGTATTTATATTTATAATTTGTTTATATATATGTGTTTATATCTTTGCAATTTTATAATATGCGTTTATATTTCAATAATTTTAGTTTTATAATAACATTTCTCATTAGCTGATAGAAGAAGAGTAATAACTAATTTCCCAATGGCGATATACAACTCTATTCCCAATGGAGCTATTAATTCTGCAAAAACGCACATGCTTACTGATGGAGCCTACCAGTAAATCAGCCACAATTTATTGCTTTTTCCTAACATATTTTGACAGCAAAAACTTGTCACTTTTTTTTTTACGTTTTTTCCCCATTTTCTCTTAAACTCTCATGCAAAAGAAGATACCTTTTTTATTTCTGAATGCAACTTGCTCAAAAACAGACGAACTATATCATCCAAGATAATCGTTTTAATAAAATAACGAGCGCTTTCGATCAAAAAGCAGAACTTGACATTTTTATTCGAAGCCCCCACCCCCTAAAAACAACTCCCCTGTTCACTGACATAAATTAAAGAAGTATCTGGAGAAGTCAGATCAGGGATATTTGATATCTTTTTATTATGTTGACGTTGTTTAACATCTCTTCAGAAACCGCATCTGCGTGAATAATTCATAAGTCACATTTTTTTTCGGTAATTTTATTTACTTGGAGATTTGTAAAAAATGGTCTGACGTCAGATTATCTTTCTTGAGGTTGGTAACTGATGAGAGAGGTTTGATTTTTGCATTGCTATTTCTTCAAATAAGTGAAGATTTGGTTTGTTTTGTCGCTCTACGGTCATTTTGTGCACACTTTAGGCTAATTTGACCGGGACCTACAGTTTAACGTGGATTCTGAACCACTGATAAACAATTATACGTTCACCAGGATTCGAACCTGAAGCCTGTGTCTAGCAGGAAATATGTTAAGGAATTCTCGGACTTACAAATTTAATGGGCCCATATTTAATCATTGAAAACTTTCAACGTGAAATCTAACATTTTGAAATTTTATGATAAATTCTTTTCGTTGTGACTAATTCTCAGTGTCTGGCAGCGCGGGATGGGCACTCTGTAAGAAGTTTACTCATGGATGGAAGGAAAGGGAACAGCTGCTTCTATGATAGAACTCTAGTAGGTAACCTCAGGTAAAAGTCTGACTTGGCTCCGAGTTGCTGAAGAAAGAAGACAATATATTCCGGTAGTACATTCCGAAATTAAATATCGTATCTGAGAAAAACCAGAAAACTCCCAAAATGTAGTCCAACTAAACGAGGCAAGTTGCTGAACATCACAAACGCTATCGATTCTCCTCGTTTTTTTGGAAACAATTTTATAATAGCTTTTCTCATTAGCTGAAAAGGAGAAACAATAACCAATATCCCAATGGCGATAGACAACTCGGGAGGGCGGATGGTGGAGGAGGGAAGAACTGTGTAACAGATGAGAGACGTTTGATTTAGCATTGCCATTTCTCCAAATATGGTTTGGTTTGATTTATCGCTGTACTGTCAATTTTTGTGCATACTTTAGGCTTATTTGACCGGGATCTGCAGTTTACCGTGGAATCCGAACCACCAATAAATATTCAGGCCACCCCCTGGATTCGAACCTGAAGCCTGTAGTACCAAAGAACAGAGAGCAAATAAATTGACGTTCAGGCAGAAAATGTGTGAAGAAATATTCGGACTTAATAATTTAATGGCCCCTTATTTAATCATCGACAAATTTCAAAGCTAACATTTTGAAATTTTATGACAAATTCTGTTGTTGTTGATGATAATATTCAGTGGTTAACAACGTGCAATGGACACCCCTTGTGTAGTCTACTCATGGATGGAGGGAAAGGGGATAGCTTCTGCTGCGATTGAGCACCCATACGTAGAAGTCTGACTTGGATCGGAGTCGCTGAGGAAGGAGGGCAGTGCCTTCCGGAAAGACTTTTACGCAGAACTACCCCTTATTAGAGTAGCGTATGGGAGGAAATCCAGAAAACTCCACCAGGTACTCCAATTAACGAGGCAAGATCCTGCACATCACAAACGCTATCCTTGTTTTCTAATCTCCTCGTTTTTTGGAGACAATTCGAACAACAAAGCCGTCAGTAGATTGAACCTCAGCCCTAATGCTCATCAGCGGCGCACGTTGCCATTGAGCCACAAGTCGGGCAAAGCATTTCTTAATAGATTAAAATCAAAATTTTTTTTATTAATTTACTAAATTAATTAATTATATAATATTTTGTAACTTTAATAGTATTATTATTTTATTAAACTTTTTGTAATTTTATATTTTATTTTAACTGTTATCCTTACAAATTTTATAATACGTGTTTACATTCAGAAACATTTAGTTTTACAATAGTATTTATCATTAGGTGAGAAAGTAGAACAATTACTAATATCCCAATGGCGATGTACAACTCTATTCCCAATTCAGCTATTAGTTCAGCAAAAGAGTGATGGAACCTACCATAAATCAACCACAATTTATTGCTCTTTTCCTAACATATATTTGACAGCAAAAACTTGTCACTTTTTTTTATGTTTTTTTCCCCATTTCCTCTTCAACTGTCATGCAAAAGGAGATACTTTTTTTCTGTTCCTGAATGCAACTTGCTCAAAAACAGAAGAACTATATCATCCAAGATAATATTTTTAATGACGACCGCTTTCACTCGACCAACGGAACTTGACATTTTATTCGACCTCTCCCCCCCAAAAAAAAAAAACTCCCCTGGTCACAGGTTGTTGAGGCTAATTGTCAACGTCCGGCAACATACAATGGACACTCCTTGTGTGGTCTGCTCATGGATGTAGGGAAAGGGGGGCAGCTTTTGTTGTGAGGGAGCACCCGTAGGTAGAACCCCTAACATGGTTCTGAGTCGCTGAAGGAGGGCAGTATCTTCAAGGAGGACGTTTATGGGAAACTACCCCACTTATGTATCATATGGGTGGAAACACGAAAAAACAACCACCAGGTAGTCCGACTCACGAGGCAAGATGCTGAACATTACAAATGTCATAGAGTCTAATTGTTTTTTAAACAGTGTCTGCAACAATGCCGCCAGCGGATTGACCTCAGCCCTACTGCTGACAACTGCTGCAAGTTGTCATTGAGTTGCCAAAGCATTGCCAAATTGCCAGGGCATTTCTAAATAGATTCAAATCACAATTTTTTTATTAATTTATTATATATTATTTTGTAACTTTAATTGTATTATTATCTTTAAAATTTTTTTGTAATTTTATATCTTATTTTAATTGTTTTCATTACGAATTTTCTAATATGTGTTTATATCTCAATTTAGTTTTATAATAGTATTTCCTATTAGCTAAACAAAAAGAATATCCCAATGACAATATACTACTCTATTCCCAATGGAGTTATTAATTCTGCAAAAAAGCATATACTTACTGGTGGAGAGTAACATAAATCATCCAAAATTTATTGCTCTTTTCTAACATATTTTTGATAGCAAAAACTTGTTATTTTTTATGCTTTTTTTCCCATTTCCCAAACTCTCATGCAAAAAGAAGATACCTTTTTTCTGTTCCTGAATGCAACTTGCTCAAAAACAGAAGAATTATATCATCAAGATAATATTTTTAAAAAATAGCGAGCGCTTTCGCTCAACCAACATAACTTGACATTTTGTTCGAAAAAAAACAACAACCCCCAAAAAAAACAACAACAAATAACTCCCCTGTTCACTGACATAAACTAAGGCAGTATCTGGAGAAGTCAGATCAGGGATATTTGATATCTTTTTACACTCATGTCCATAAATTAAGGATAATTCAGAATCACACGGAAATTGAATTCTAAAATAAAAATTTCACCTGTAGAATCATCACACATATCTTGAAGAAGAATATACAAATTACAGGAAACCATAAGATGGCGCGGATAGTACGTCACAATGACGAGAGTGTAAGAGAGGGGTATACAAGGAATGGTGGCAAAGAAGTAAAATTGTTCACAAGCTCTTTAAAAGCCTTTCAGTGCAATAACTGCATAGTTATGGCACAAAGGAAGCATTTGGCGGATTTTTACGTGGTAGAATTATCGGACGACTGGAATGTGGACGTACCGAGCTGGAAAGTATCCGAGGAATTTCGAATCGTCCAAAGTGTCATCTCCAGGCTTTGGCAACGATTCCAAGATGATGGTAATGTGAGTAGATGTTACAGCACAGGTCGCCCCCGAATTACAACGCCGAATGAGGTCCGGTATTTAGCAGTTACTGCAAAAGAAACAGACGGAGCACAGCATCAGACCTGTCTCGTCAGCTCGCTTCAGCTACCGGTACGACAGTTTCGAGACAGACCGTGTACAGACGCTTAGGGCACATTGGTCTATATGCTCGTAGGCCTGTCAGATGTGTTCCACTTACCGCAACTCACTGTTGCCTGCGATTAACCTGGAGTAGAGAGCATGCATTGTGGTCACCGCAACAGTGGTCTTGTGTGATGTTTTCCGACGAGTCCAGATTTAGTTTGCAGTCTGATTCTCACCGGACATTCATATGGAGAGCGCCAGGTACCCGCTACCACCAAGAGAACACAATTGAACGACACCGTTATGGTGGTGCAGGATGGCTCGTTTGGGGAGGAATTATTCTTGGTTCCAGAACTGACCTGCATGTTCAGAGTGTAACGATGACAGGCCACATCTATCGGGATGGCATTCTGGAACAACAGTTACGTTTGTTTCGGGGCGCCATGGGTGTTGAATTTCTGTTTATGGATAACAACGCCCGTCTTCACCGTGCAAACATTGTAGACGAATGCCTGGATTGGAGGATATCACCCGTATGGATTGGCCAGCACACTCATCGGACTTGAATCCAATAGAGCACGAGTGGGATATGCTTGGCCGACGAATTGCAACCCGTCAACCCCCACCCACCTGTCAACCGGAACTTCGGAGGGCATTGCTTGATGAGTGGTGTAATATTCCCCAAGATGCGATTGATAATTTGATACTCAGCATGCCTAGGCGTTGTAAGGCCTGTATTGCATCGTCCGGGAGACATACTCCATATTAATCATCATACTAACCATGTTTTTTGTAAATAGGTTCTTTTTTGAAATTTGCTCCAGGGAATAAAAATCGCAATTTTTATTAATTGTGTCAAACATATAGCATCTTTTTTGCTCTTTACCTTTTGTTTAATAAATAGACTTTACAAATAAGTCAAATTTGTTTTGCTTCTGTCTCTTTCTTTGGCTGAACTTCATTATCCTTAATTTATGGACATGAGTGTATTATGTTGCCGTTGTTTAACATCTCTTCAAGAACCGCATCTGCGCGAATAATTCATAAGTCAAATTTTTCGGTCATTTTATTTACTTGGAGATTTGTGAAAAATGGTCTGACGTCAGATTATCTTTCTTGAGGTTGTCATTTTCCATGCATTTTCAGAGCAATGACTGCATCTCAACCTGCTGGATGAAGAGGACATTTTCCTTTGTGACTTAGGGAGGTGGGAGCTGTGTAACAGATGAGAGAGGTTTGATTTTTGCTTTACGATTTCTTCAAATATGGTTTGGTTTGATTTATCGTTCTATGGTCACTTTGTGTACACTATAGGCTAATTAGACAGGTACCTACAGTTTAACGTGGATTCCAAACCTCCTACAAACAATCATGCCAAAGCTTGGATTCAAACCTGAAGCCGGTGGTACCAAAGGCCAGAGGGCTAGTCAATTAGCCATGAGGCAGTAATATGTGAAGGAATTCGCGGATTTAGGAGTTTAATAGGCCGTATTTAAGCATTGAAAATTTTTAACTTGTAATCTAACATTTTGAAAAGTTATGATAAATTTTGTTGTTGTTACATTCTTAGTGTTCGGCAACACAGGACGAACAACCCATAAGTAGTCTACTCATGGAGGCAGGGAAAGGGAGTAGCTTCTGTTGGGATGGAGCCTCCGTAGGTAGAAATCTGATTTGGCTCCGTGTTGTTGAAGAAGGAGGGCAGTGACCTTCCGGAAGGACGCTTAGGGAAAACCACCCCGCATTTATATATTGTATGGGAGAAAATCCTGAAAACTCCCATCAGGTAGTGCAATTCACGAAGCAAGATGCTGTACATCACGAAGAACATCAGTATTCACGTTTTCTGAAAACAGTGTCTACAACATAGCCGCCAGTGGATTGAACCAAAGTCCTAATGCTGACCAGCAGCGAGCGTTGCCACTGAGCCACAAGTCTGGCAAAACATATCTAAATAGATTCAAATCACAATTTTTGTATTAATTTATTAAACTAATTAAATACATACATATTTTAGAATTTTGTATTTAAATTCAAATGCATATTTTATTTTAATTGTTTTCATTATGAATTTTATAAAATGTGTTTATATCTCAATAATTTTAATTTTATAATAGTATTTCTCATTAGCTAAACAAAGCAAAACAACAAGCAATATCACAATGACGATATACAACTCTATCCCCAATGGAGCTATTAATTTTGCAAAAAAGCACATGCTTACTGATGGAATCTACCATAAATCATCCACAATTTATTGCTCTTTTCTAACATATTTTTGACAGAAAAACTTGCCACTTTTTTTAAATGTTTTTCCTCATTTCCTCTTAAACTGTGATGCAAAAGAAGATACCTTTTTCTGATCTTGAATGCAACTTGCTCAAAAACAGAAGAATTATATCATCCAAGATAATATTTTTAAAAAAATGACGAGCTCTTTCGCTCAAGCAACAGAACTTGACATTTTATTCGAACACACACAAAAAAAAAAAACTCCCCTGTTCACTGACATAAATTAAAAAGTATCTGGAAAAGTCAGATCAGGGATATTTGATATCTTTTATTGTGTTGCCGTTGTTTAACATCTCTTCAAGAACAACATCTGCGTGAATAATTCATAAGTCACATTTTTTTCGGTAATTTTATTTGGAGATTTGTGAAAAATGATCTGACGTCAGATTATCTTTCTTGAAACTGTCATTTTCCAAAGCAATGACTGCCTCTCAACCTGCTGGGTTTAAGAAGATATTCTCTATTGTGATTAGGGGGGGGGGGTACATGAAATAAGAGAGATTTGTTTTTCTTTGCCATTTCTACAAATATGGTTTTCTTTTGATTTTATCCCTCTACGGTCACTCTTTTGAACACTTTAGGCTAATTAGACCAGGACCTACAGTTTAAGGTGGATTTCGAACCACTCACAAAAATGTGCCACCACATAGATTCGAACTTGAAGCCTGTGGTACAAAGGCCAGAGAGCCAGAATTGGCCATCAGGCAGCAAAAATATTCTATTTATAAATTTAATGGAGCCCATATTTAATCATTGAAAAATTTCAAGTGAAATCTAACATTTTGAAATGTTATGATAAATTCTGTTGTTGTGACTAATCCTGAGTGATTGGCAGCGAGCGACGGATACCCCATGAGTAGCCTACTCATGGATGGAGGGAAAGGGCAGCTTCTGTTGTGATGGAGCATCCGTAGGTAGAAGTCTGATTTGGCTCTGTGACGCTGAAGAAGGATGGGAGTGTTACCAGTGGAGGACGTTTAGAGGGAAACTACTCTCATTTACGTATCGCATGGGAGAAACGTCGGAAAATTCCGACCAGGTAGTGCGACTCACGAAGACAAGATGCTGAACATCCCAAACTCCATCGATTCTCGTTATTTTTTTGAAACAATGTTTTTAGTGTCTAACAAAGCCGCCAGTGGATTGAACCTCAGTCCTAATGCTCCCCAGCAGCATACGTTGCAACTGAACCAAGAGTCGGTCAAAGCATTTCTAAATAGATTCAAATCACATTTTTTAAATTTATTAAATTATTTAAATATATAATATTCTAACTTTAATTGTATTATTATCTTCAATAAAACTTTTGTAACTTTATATCTTATTTTAACTGTTTTTCATTCCGAGTTTTATAAAATGTGTTTATATTCAGTCATTTTAGTTTTATAATAGCATTTCCCATTAGCTGATAAAAAAGGAGAACAATAATTAATATCCCAATAAGATAGACAACTCTATTCCCATTGGAGCTATTAATTTTGCAAAGAAACATATGCTTACTGATGGAACCTCATAAATCATCCACAATTTATTGTTTCTTTTCCTAATATATTTTTGACTGCAAAAACTTGTCACTTTTTAAAAATGTTTTTCTCATTCCCCTTTAAACTCTCGTGCAAAAGAAGATACTTTTTTTCTGTTTCTTGAATGCAACTTTCTCAAAAACAGAAGAATTATATTATCCAAGAAAAAGAAAAAAATGACGAGCGCTTTCGCTCAACCAACAGAACTTGGCATTTCATTCGAACCCCCAAAAGAAAAAAAAAAAAAAAACTTCCCAGTTCACTGACATAAATTAAAGCACCTGGAGAAGTCAGATATCAAGGATATCTGATATCTTTTTTACTATGTTGCCGTTGTTTAACATCTCTTCAAGAACCACATCTGCATGAATAATTCATAAGTCACATTTTTTCGGTAATTTTATTTATTTAGAAATTTGTGAAAATGGTCTGATGTCAGATTATCTTTCTTGAGGTTGTCCTTTCCACGTATTTTCAGAGCAACGACTGCATCTCAACTTGCTGGATTGAAGGGGACATTTTCCATTGTGGGGTGGGGGGGAGTTGTGTAACAGATGAGATAGATTTGATTTTGCATTGTCATTTATTCAAATACGGTTTTGTTTGGTTTATCGCTTTAGGGTCACTTTGTGCACACTTTAGGCTAATTAGACCGGAACCTACTGTTTAAGGTGGATTTCAAACCACTCACAAAAAATCATGCTACCACCTGGATTTGAACTTGAAGCCTGTGGTACAAAGGCCAGAGAGCTAGCCCATTGGTCATCAAGCACCAAAAATGTGAAGAAATTCTCCGATTTACAAATTTAATGAGCCCATATTTAATCATTGAAAATTTCAAAGGGAAATTTAACATTTTGAAACGTTATGAAAAATTCTGTTGTTGTTGAGACTAATCCTCAGTGGCAACGTGCAATGGACACTCCATGTGTAGTCTACTCATGGATGGAAGGAAAAAAGGAAGAGCTTCTGCTGTGGTTGGATACCTGTAAGTAGAAGTCGGACTTGGACACCGAGTCCCTGAAGAAAGAGGGCAGTGTCTTCAGCGTGGATGTTTAAGGAAATTTATCCCTCATTTAGTTATCGTATAGGAGAAAACCCGAAAACTTCTACCAGGTATTGCGACTAATGATTCAAGATGTTGTTGCAAGAGACTGAACATCTCAAAAGCCATTGAGTCAGTTACGTTTGAAACAGTGCTTACAACAAATGACGCCAGCGGATATGTAGTTTAGTAACGAGGCAAGATACTGCACATCCCAAAGGGTATCGAGTCACCTCGTTTTTAAGAAACTACAACAAAGCCTCCAGTGGATTGAACATCAGGCCTAATTCTCAACAGAGGCACGTATTGCCACTGAGCCACGAGTCAGGCAAAGCATTTCTAAATTCGATTCAAATCATAATTTTTTATTAATTTATGAAATTAATTCATTATATAATATTTTGTAACTTTAATTACATTATTATCTTTATAAAAACTTATTATAATTTATATCTTATTTTAACAGTTTTTATTACAAAATTTTGTAAAATCTGTTTATATCTCAATAATTTTAGTTTTATAATAATATTCTCAATAGCTGGAAAAGAGGAACATTAATATTCCAATGGCAACATAAAACTCTATTCCCAATGGAGCTATTAATATTGCAAAAAAAGCACATGCTTACTGATGGAACCTTTCATAAATCATCCACAATTTATTGCTCTTTTCCTAACATATTTTGGACATTTTTTTTTATTTTTTTCCATTTCCTCTTAAACTCTCATGTAATAGAAGATACTTTTTTTCTGTTCCTGAATGCAATTTGCTCAAAAACAGAAGAATTATATCATCCAAGATAATATCTTTAAAAAAATGACGAGAGCTTTTTCAACAGAACTTGACATTTCATTCGAACCCCCTCCCCCACACACAAAAAAATAAATAAATTAACTTCTGCCCTGTTCACTGACATAAATTAAAGAAGTATTTGGGGAAGCCAGATCAGGGATATTTGATATCTTTTATTATGTTGCCGTTGTTTAACATCTCTCCAAGAACCGCATCTGCGTGAATAATTCATAAGTCGCATTTTTTTCGGAGATTTTATTTATTTAGAGATTTGTGAAAAATGGTCTGACGTCAGATTATATTTCTTGAGGTTGTCATTTTCCGTGCATTTTTCATAGCAATGATTGCATCTCAAACTGCTGGAGTAGCAGATGAAAAAGATTTGATTTTGCATTGTCATTTTTGCAAATATGGTTTTGTTTGATTTATTGCTCAACGGTCACCTGGCCTACGGTATTTAGGCTAATTAGACGAGATCTACGGTTTAACGGGGATTCCAAAACCCTAACAAACAATTATGCCACACCTAGTTACAAGCCTAAAGCCTGCGGTAACAAAGCACCAGAGAGCTAGCCAATTGGCCCTCAGACAGCAAATATGTGAAGAAATTCTTGTCTTTACAAATTTAATGGAACCATATTTAATCATTGAAGCATTCCAAGGGAATCTAACATTTTTAAAATGTTATGATACATTCTGTTGTTGTTGAGGCTAATCCTCAGTGTCCGGCAACGTGCATAGTCTGTACTTGTATGCCAGTCTACTCATGGATGAGGAAATGGGGAAGCTTCTTTTGTGATGGAGCATCCGTCGGTAGAAGTTCCTGACTTGGTTCCGTGACGATGAAGAAGGAGGACAATGCCTTCCTGGAGGACCTTTAAAATGAACTACCCTCGCTTTTGTGTATCGTATGGGAGAAAATCCAGAAAACTCCCACCAGGTAATCCAACTAACGAGGCAAGATACTGAGCATCACAACGCCATCGAGTCGCTTCGTGTTTTGAAATAAGTATCTACAACAAAGCAGCTAAGGGATTAAACCTCTGCCCTAATGCTCAACAGCGGCGTGCGTTGTCACTGAGCCATGAGTCGGGGAAAGCATTTCTAATTAGATTCAAATCAGAATTATTTTAATATATTAAATTAATTAATTATATAATATTTTAACTTTAATTGCATTATTCTCTTAATAAAACTTTTGTAATTTTATATCTTATTTTAACAGTTTTTCCTTACGAATTTTTCAACCGTGTGCATATTCCAATAATTTTATAATAGCATTTGCTCATTAACTGAAAAGAAGAACAATAACAAATATCCCAATGGCGATATAGAATTCTATTCCCAATGGAGCTATTAGATCTGCAAAAACGCACATGCTTACTGATGGAACCTACCATAAATCATCCACAATTTATTGCTCTCTTTTCATAACATATTTCTGACATCAAAAACTTGGCACTTTTTACCATGCAAAAGAAGAACTTTTTTTTTCGTTTTTGAATGCAACTTGCTCAAAAACAGAAGAATTATATCATCCAAGATAATATTTTTACAAAAATGACGAGTTCTTTTGCTCAGCCAACAGAACTTGACATTTTATTCTGAAACCCCCTTCCCCCCCCACCAAAATAAAAAAAAAAAACAACTCCCCTGTTCACTGACATAAATTAAAGAAGTATCCGGAGAAGGCAGATCAGGGATATTTTTGATATCTTTTATTATGTTGCCGTTGTTTAATATCTCTGCAGAAACCACATCTGCGTGAATAATTCATAAGTCACATTTTTTTCGTTAATTTTATTTACTTAGATATTTGTGAAAAATGGTCAGACGTCAAATTATCTTTCCTGAGGTTGTCATTTTCCATGTTTTCAAAGCAACGACTACCTCTCAACCTGCTGGATTTAAGAGGATATTTTCCATTGTGATGGAGGAGGGGGTGGGGGGGGGCTGAGTAACAGATGAGAGGTTTGATTTTTGCATCGCCATTTCTTAAATATGTGAAGAAATTTTGGATTATAAATTTAATGGGCCAATACTAATCATTAATCGGGATTTGAACTGGATTTTAATTCCTTCATTAGTTCATACTCTCCCTAATATATATATCTTGTTCAAATTTTCTATCATTAATAAATATTTTTTAATCATCCACACCCAAGTTCAAATATATTTTTGAACTTGTAGTGATGACACTGGATGTTAATGCAATTTTTTTCAAATATTAATTCATTAATTAAATTTAATTAATTAATTTTAGTTTTTTTTTTAGATTTAAATTGAATGTATCTAATAATGGCGCCATGTTTCAATTGAGATGCGCAGGAAAATTTCAACTTCTTTATTTGTAAACGACGTTTTTGAAATATTGTGAAAAAAAAGTAGGAATTGATTTTAAAATTTTTTACATTACTTCTGTTCCTCTTGACTCACTCTCCTCTTACAGGTTTTAGTGACATATTATTTATTATATTTTCAATAGCAGGTTTATGAAATATTTTTATTGAATACTCATATCCGATACTTTTGCCATTCTTTGTTGTATATTCTTTTTAATATTTATTAATTTTGCTAAATTAATTTCAAAATAATTTATGCTTTTATCCAGACGAGACAATTAAGTACATTATGGTAAAATTTAAACTGAGGTTTCAAGCAAAATAAAAATCTTAATATAATAAATGATCTAAATTAATAATTATATTCAAATAGAAAGAATATGAAGATTTAAATTAAAGCCTTTGCTTACCAATTCATCCTTTAATCACAAATCCTAGTTGTTGTTGAAAGACAAGCGTTTTAATTAATTTAATTGTAAATTTAATAAAACCTATGTTCGATATATTTCTGCAAAAGATTTTTTGAATATAAAGAGGGAAAATTAATACAGATATACTCAAAAATTCAATAATTTGAATTTTTAAGATTTATCAGGAGTAGCTATGAAAAAGAAAAATAGGATTAAATTTAATCAACTTTTATAAACTATATAACAAGGAAATGTTATTTATTTGAATTGAATTGATGAATTGGTTGATGTTGATAGTTTGATAAGAATCTTAAGAGGTAGGAAGAATATTACATCAGTTATATACTTGTCTCTTACTCATTATTCAACCCTATTAATATCAGAAAGAATTGTAATTATTTAATATTTTTTAAGACTCAAAATGGAGCAAAAAAACGTAAAATAAATAAACATAATATAGTAATAATGAAATTAACATAATATAGAAAAGATATATTGATAGTATGTAAAATATAGATGAATTAAAAAAATCTACAAAAAAAGCAGTGCAAAAGAAGAATGATTTCTTTTTTGGATATAAAACTGATCAGAGATATATAAATAATTTAAATTCTAAATAAACGCGTTAATTTCATATCATCAGAGTTAATTTCATACAATTTTAATATTAATCTTATAGCTTATAATTAATTAAAGTTTATAATATAAAAGGATAGTTAACTTTACCCTCGATTTCAGTTATATAAATAGAAGTCTAATGGACAAATATTTGAAGAAAAAATCTTTATTTACAGAAGAGTTTCAATAGCTTTCACAAATTAAACATATCTATATCAATATGTTCATTTGAAGTGGAATTGGTTTAGCTGCTTTTTGCTTTTATTACTTTAGTGGTCTTCAGCTTAACTGTGAGAGGTGAGAAAATAATTGATAATTTATTAAACACACCAGAAGAATATAAATATACTTTAAATTTTATAAACAATTATTAAATTCATTATATGTATTATTATTATGATATTAGATGTATTTAATAATTGTTTAACTAGCTGAAGAAATTTACAAGAGAGAAGAGAAATTTTAAAAATAAAATCAAAATTAATTTTAAAATTAAATTAAAATTAAAATTTAAAAATAACGTGTTGAAAATATATTAAAAACACAATTAAAGGATTATAATATGTTATTACACAAAAATACGAAAATTTTACCATAAATGGTTTAATGGTTTTGTGGTTTGTAAGAGTAAAAACTTTATTTTTTCAATAATTATTTAAAAAAAGGGAAATTGAAAGAATGCTGGGAAAGAAATTGGAGAAATGGGGCCAAGTTGGATCAGGTAAATTTGAAACATGTTTTATTTAATTATTTCCTGAATTAATGAAATTAAAACCAGAGATAACTAAATTAAAAACCGTTAAATACAGAAGAGGTTTTTTTTTTAATTGAGCCATTGATAATTTACCATTTGAAATGCATTTACCTAGTCACAACTTTACGGGATAAAAAAAAATTAAAAACCTGATTTAATTTATAAAGATGGTCTAAATCTATAAGCTGTTTCATCAACTTTTATTATGTTGATGAAATGGGTTGAGTTGATGAAATAGTTTATAGACAATGATAAAATAACCAGTATTTCTATCCATAATTAACTTAACATTTCCAAATTGTCTATACCAATAATTATCTTTAATTTGTTCAAAACAATTAAAGATATGAATGATTTGAAATTAAGGCTTTAATCAACCGGATTCAGTTGGATAGAATTCTCTTCTAAGTACTTAATATAGTGTGGATTTTCCATCCATTTATAAAATCCTTTACCAACTTCTCTACAGAGCTTATTAGTATTAAGGCTGAAATATACAGGATTTTTATCCATTATTAGTTTAAAATTTCCAAATAAAGATATTTAAATAGCATTAATTGACTTAAATACTCTTTCTAGGGAATAGAAATATTTCCATCCTTCGAAAGTATATAACAAATTATTAGTTATAACCTTATCTTTTTATCAAACGATATACCGTTAAGCCTAAATTTTCGAGTATTCGTTGCTTTTAATGTCTATAACAAGTAATATAATTTTTTTTTTTTTTTTTTAAAGTCAATTCCTTCTTTTTTTTTTTCTCACTGTATTGCAAGAAGTTCTTTATATTTTCATTCATTTTTTTTAAGTTTATCTGGCGCCCTCTATTGGTAGATATATGCAATTTAAATCTAAAAACACTAAAATTAATTAATTAAATTTAATTAATGAAATAATATTTAAAAACTGTATTAGCATCGAGTGTCATCCACTACAAGTTCAAAAAATGTATTTCAACTGAAGTGGATGAATAAAACGTGTTTTATTAAGGATTGAAAATTTGAACAAGATATATATAGGGAGAGTGTGAGCTAATAGAAGGAATTGAATAACTTATCATTAAGTTTTATTTCATAATAACCTAAAGTTTTCTTTTTATTTTCTTTTTGAAAAACGTGATCGTACTTTCCAATCATATTTTTTTTCAGATCCACGTGTCCGTCATTTACATACGCGATTTATTTTCTACTACTCTCTTCTCTACTATTTTCTACTCGATTCATTTTCTACTTCTCTTTTCTACTACTCTACTTATGGTCCAGTTCCAAATGTAAGCGCAGCAAATTCCTCGACAGACTCCAAGGAAATGACGTCTTTTTTCATTCATAAAGTAACCTTTTTAGATTGTTCTTTTGGGATGGACGTTTGGCATGGACGGTATATATGCTAGAAAATTTTGCTACTAAAAATAACTCAGAATACGGTAGAAGAATGAGTATTTTTCAAGATAACATTTAAAAAAGACAAAGTTTCTGAGTGAAATGGAAAACTCCGCCATTTTAGGTCACATGATTTTAAAATTATGAGTTGCTTTTTATAATTAAAAATTTTTATAAATGAATGTAGACTTCTTTAAAAAGAAGAAGTGGAAAGTTGAGAAATCAATTTCAGCACCTTCCAACAATGACTCTGAGTAATCTGAAGAGTTTATAATTAAAGATAGTTGTAAAGATAGAATGATTAGTCATTTCAAAAATATTTTCAAGAAAAATATCAATCACTTTTAAAATTACAATACATGTTTCATCATTTGATTGATTTTAACTATGAGGAAAAGTACATTAAATATAATTATTTTGTTAAAAAATATGTGAATATTAAACTATTCCTAATAATATAGAAAAAAAAATGTATAAGTTCTAAAATATAGGCATTACAGTGGAAAAAGTTTATTAATTATTTCAATTCTAATTTAAACTTTTGTAATTAATTGTACTTGGGTGAAATAGGACCCAATATTCGTTATTTCTACTATCCAGAAGAGATTTGGGGGAAATAGATTATCTTTAAATTAATCATTATATATAAATAATGCTTACACAAAAGGAAGAGACACGAATATACGCATTTTATAAAATTATGAAACCAATAACTGATTTTTATGAACATCAATACTATGGAAACTTTAACCATGATAGTATTTGTAAAACTTGTAAATTTATAATTAATTATATTAAATATAATTGTGAATGTGAAAAACAATATACATATTCTCATAAACAGTGGCAGTTAAGGAGTGATTATCATAAAAAGCAATATTAATTAATTAATTAATAGATGGCTCCATACGATAATTGTTCTGAAAAGTATTTCTACTAAACTTCTTAAGTAAATTTCTAAAAGTATTTCTAAAGTAAAGAAAAGTATTTGAAAGGTATTTCAGAATTTTTATTTCATAAAACATGCCCCCTAATAAGAACCAATGAACTTAAAATTTCCTAAGAATACTGCCCGACTCGTGGCTCAGTGACAACGTGAACCGCTGGTGAGCATTAAGGGTGAGGTTCATTCCGCTGGCGGCTTTATTGTAGACACTGTTTCCAAAAAAGGAGGAGACTCAACGGCGTTTGGGATAGTCAAAAGTTAATTATTACAGTTTTTAATCTCAAAGTTTTCATATTTTTATTTTTAAAAACATACATATAGAAAAAAAAAAACACATTAAAGATGAAAAATTTAGAATTATTTTATATTTTTTTTTAAACTGAATAGATTTTATCGTTTTTAATGCTTTTAATAAAAAAAGTTAAAAAACATGTATGAATTTTAAAGTGTCTTATTTAAAAAAAATGAGGTGAGAGAAGTAGTAAATGGGGGTAGGTATCTAGTGTGATAGATCCTAGATGTAGTGTCGTCCCCATATGCTACTTTTATGTATATTTATAATAGCAATTGATGTATAGGTTATAAAAAACAAATTTCCAGTGAAAAAATTCTTTTTCCTTTAAAAAAATCTTTATTTTTTTAATGGAGTTTGAAGAAAAAATGAAATTATTTTATTTAACATCAAACAATTATAATTTAATTCAAATGGATAGGTGTTTAAGGTTATTTCAAATATAGGATAAATAAATCCATGTCAATTATAATGCTCATATAAGGTAAAAAAGAACTAGAATTTATTTGTTATATAAAGATATTTGTTTGAAAACACCACATAATTGCAAAATGCTACAGTATTTTGCATAATCCTTAAATAACGAAATATTTCAATCCTATTGAGATAAATTTGATATCATTAAATACTTTTTGTATGTATAAATATCATATTAAAATCTATCTTTAATTATCTACTAACAAGATAATGGTATTTAAGTTGAGGGGCTTAGAAATGTAACTTCTTGATTATTGGAGCTGTAAACTGGCATTTCTGAATACATGATAATTCAGACTTGGAGTTAATGCTTTATTCATTGAAATACCTTAAATTCCTTTTCTAATCATTATAACTACAACTTAAAAATCCATGGCAATCTATTTTACAAGCTAAAATTTAACATATAAGCACATATTGCATGGTTATAGTTTTGAATTTCGATATATTAAAATAAATACAAACTTTTAAATCCATAAATACAAACTTTATTTTACACATTGCACGATTATTGGTGTTTTAGTCGTTATTAAAGTTCAACACAATATCAGTTAGTTTTAACATGTTTAAATATCATTTAATTTCTTCACTAATAACATTAATAAGATAACATTTCCCGATGCGTATAAATATAATTTGGGCTCACTGGAGCGAAAAACGGGCAAATCCGGATAAACAACAATCCCCACTGGAAGACCTCTAATTGAAATTTCTTATGAGAACCGGCTCTAATCGCATCGCTATCCTGTTTGCGTTATGGAAAATCGCCAAAGCTTGCAAGGTGGAAAACGACCTTCCCATTTGACCGTAAGCAATATTTTCGTAACTATGTGGTGCGGACTTTAGTTGACACACTCGCAGTGGCTCAGGGCGATCACCTTATGACATTAACGAAAGCAAAGCTCTGGAAATAATCCGATTTCTTCATGCACTTTATTGGAGGAGAGAACTACTTCGACGTTTGAGTTACTGGATTTCGCCCATTCCGGGGGTTGGCTGCAAGCAAATAGAATTACCTCTTCGCCTGCGAAAAAGTGTGGCGATGGTATATTGGAACAGATTGCATTTTATAAAATTATATTTAAAAATGGAGAATGTTGGCTTGGGGCATGGTTTGCAGAAGGTTGATGGACGTTGAGTGGTCTTGAAAATTGAATGAATTCGATTCGTTCTGCAAAAAAGGTGGTGTTGGATTTTTTTTTCTGCAGTAAAGAAAATTGAAAGTGTAGAAGAGAAATGAAATTGGGTACAAGGATAGGTTTGGGTGTTTTTGACTTGAATCGTCAACTTTTTTTGTGTGTGTAGAACTTGGTAGACCACATTGTTGAAAAAAATGTTTTTGAATAGTTTGGAAAATATACAAAAATTTAATATCTTACATATGTCAAGTACACACAAAAAATGCACTTCTATGTTAAAAATGTCGAAATAATCTGTTGGAAATGGGTAGAAAACTGAATGTTATTTTCACTGAGAGAGGATATTTTTATAATAGTTTTTATATATATTTAACAAAATTTAAAGTAACTACACTTCATTTCAAAATTTTCTGCTTAATAAAATTAAAATTCGTCTAAAAGCATAATTTTGCAAACTTTGTCATTTTTTTTTGTGTACTTTGGTGAATCTACATTTAAACTTATTTATAATACGGTAAGTCACAATTAAGAATGTACAATACAATTTATGTATACCACTATAAATTACAATTAAAAATATATAGAAAGACGATTTTTATTTGTTTATTGATTTGTTTTATCATGTTCACATTATTTACTTTAAAAAAGACCAGCAATATATAATAACAAAGCAAACATTGACGTTGTATAGTATTTGTGAGTGTGTATATATATTGTGTATATAAATATATATATATTTGTCTGCGTATATATTGTACATATATATATATTGTTTGTCTATGTACACCGGTGTCCCAAAGTTAAGCATAATTGATAATTATGTGAATAAAGAAGGAACTTAAAATTCCATTTCCATTAAAATGTAACTTAAAATTCCATAAAATTCCATTTCCCGCCATTCTGAAGTCAGAATGGCGGGAAACGTGATATGCGAGTGTAAAATGGTTATAAAATAAGAAAGCAAATCAAAAGAACGATGATAATTAATTTTATTACCCAAAGTAGCAGTTTGAAAGAAAACTGAGCATAGCAAGGGTTCATACTTTAAAGAAAAAAATGAAAGAAAACATTCAATAAAATACTGATGCTGCAGTTTAATAAGGCGTGTGGTCACCTCTGACAGCCAGGCTCGCTGCACAGCGATTTACCATACTTGCTATGAGATGATGAATGAGTTGTGGGCTCAAACGGTTATAAGCTTCTTGGAGAGCTCTCTTCAGTTCTGTAACGGAGCTTGGTGGGTGCGAAAGGGCTGCAATTTGTCTTCCGATCATATCCCATACATGCTCGGTAGGATTTAAATCAGGGGAGTTCGCAGGCGACGACATGCGCTGGATGTTTTCCGTTTCAAAGAAGTCATCAACCAGCACCGATCGGTGACATGGCGCATTATCATCCATGAATATGAAGTCAGGACCGACAGCACCTCGAAACAAGCGAACATAAGGCTCAAGAACTTCGTCTCTGTATCTTTGACCAGTCACAGACCCCATGTCAAAGAAATGGAGGCCTGTGCGACCGTCCATCATGATGCCTGCCCATACCATTACTCCCCTTGATGGAAAATGATGTCTTTCCGTTATGTTACTTGGTTCAAAACGTGTTCCACGTTCTCTCCATATCGTTACCCGACGAGAATCACTACTCAGACTAAACCGGGACTCGTCACTGAACATCACATTGGCCCACTCTCCCACACTCCAATGAAGATGTTTCAAACTCCAGTTCAAACGAGCTCGTTTATGCGCAGACGTGAGGGGGAATGCAAACTGCTGGTCTTCTGGCATACAGGCCAGCATGATTGAGTCTCCTGTAAACAGTTTGTCTCGAAATTTGTATTTCTGTGGCGACTGTGAGCGCCGAACCCAGTGCTCTGGCAGTACTGCCCCTCTGACGTCGCGCACTTATTACCAGATATCGGTCTTGGCCAGGGGTTGTGACTCTTGGTCGACCTGATACTGGTTGTCGGATAACATCTCCCGTTCTTTGAAACCTCTGCCACAGTCTTGAGATCACAGACTGGTCCACATTCAAAATTCGAGACACTTCGGTTTGTGATCGTTCAGATTTCCAGCATTCCAACGATTCTTCCTTTCGTAAACATGTCCAATTGGCGTCTTTGTGCCATCATTCATCTTGTTTGATGGTTAACAACGTTCCTTCGCACAGCAGTTGCACAAAACTTGTCTGAACTACCTATGCTGCGTGAATCGGTTTCTCTGTGTTCCGACATGCGTAGGTGTTTCGCGCAGGATGTAGTCGACTGAAAAGTTTTGCATAAACCCAATGTTTCTTCTCCACCCAATTAATATACGCAAGAAATTTGGAATAATTTTACGAATATTTACTCCATGTTTTTCGCATTTTACGATTTATGCTTAACTTTTGGACACCAGTGTATATATTGTATATATATATATATATATATATTGTTTGTCTATGTATATATTGTGTATATATATATTGTTTGTCTATGTATATTGTGTATATATATATTGTTTGTCTATGTATATATATATATACATACACAAACAGGTTCAGAAGTGTGTATATATTATGTGTGTCTTTTGTTGTTGAAAAAGAAGTTTTTGATAACTTTTGAAAATAAGCAGAATTTTAATAATTTAGATGTCAAGTACACACACAAAAATACATTTTAATTTTAAAACTGTTGAAATAATCTTTTGGAAATGGGTAGAAAATTGGATGTTATTTTCAGAGATGATATTTTTATAATAGTTGTTATATCTACTTAACAAAATTTAAGGTAACCTTTTTCGTTTCAAAATTTTCTTATTAACAAGATTAAATTTCGTCTGAAAGTGGAATTTTGCAAACGTTGTAATTTTTTGTGCACTTTGGTGAATCTACATTTCAACTTATGTATCCCACGATCAACTACAATTAAAATATATGGAAAGACGAATTTTATTAATTTAATGATTGATTTTATCATGTTCATATTATTTACTTTAAAAAGTCCAGTGATATATAATAACAAAGCAAACATTGATATTGTATATTGTGTGTGTGTATATATATATCGTGTGTGTTTTTTTTTTTTTTTCTGTTCGGTAGAACATACTGTAGAAAAAAAACATTTGAAAAAATGATTTTTCATTGTTTTTGAAAAACTTTTGAAAACTTGCAGAATTTTAATATCTTACATATGACAAGTACACCAAAAATGTATTTTAATTTTAAGACTGTTAAAATAATCTTTTGGAAATAGGTAAACTTCAAATTACTTTTAGAGAATTATGATATATTTTTGATAGTTTTTATATCTATGAAACTAGTTTTTGAAGTAACTTTTTTTTGTTTTAAAATTTTCTCTCGATAAAATTAAAATTCGAGTAAAAGTGGAATTTTGCAAACTTTGTCATTTTTGTGCACTTTGAGAATTTAAATTTTAACTTATATATTGCACAGGATAGTCGCTTTAAGAATATGTAGAAAGCCGAATTTTATTAATTTAATGATTGCTTTTATCATGTTCCTATTATTTACTTTAAAAAAAAGGCCAGCGATATATATAATAGCAAAATAAGCATTCATGTGAAATCTAAGCTATTTTATTTATTTTGAAAGAAATAGTTTAAAAAAGACATTTAGCTTATTTTTAAAGCAAATAAAAAAATACTTATGTTTTACACCAATGAACTCGCTAAGCATTTTGGTCAAATCGCAAAATAAGGGTCGTTGGGATTTGGCAAATTTTTTGTGGAGACAGGTGGGCGATAAGTTGTCAAATGTCGTAACCCTATTTTCTCGTAAAGTTTGCAATTCACTTCACTTATAATCGACATCGTTACTTGGCGCCCTTTGACGAAAATGTTTTTGATGCCAAATCCCAACGGCCCCTTATCAAAATTTTAACTTTAATAATTTTCAACAGTTAAAGACATTTAAGTGTCTTAATGTAGTTCTAATTTAAAGAAGTTAGTAGAGAATACTTTTATGGATAATTAGTGATAATCTGGATACGAGTAGACTTTTTAATATCGAGGCGATATACTATAAAGATAATCATATAATTCTGTTTTATTGGAAAAATGAACTAAATTATTGTATACAATAACATTAATTTAAATAATATCTGCTTACAGTATACATTTTTAATGTTTATCTCTCTATTTATAGTTCATTCTATTTCGAATTCTCATAAATAAAAGGAGATCGATACATTGCTTTAAATGCGGAATTAAACTATTTATATTTTTAGAAAGAAAAAGAAAATTCTGGAAAGATTACTTTTTATTTTTTGAAGAACCGAACCTGAATTATAAAAAAATAAACTCTTACATATTTATAATGCTTATCTTTCTGTTCGTAAATTATTTATATTCCAAAAAGAAATCCATCAAATGGTTTAAATTCTGAGCTAATTAATTAAGTTTGGAGCTCGATAAGTTTTGAAATCTCTTTGAATTCTAGATTTGGCGAAGTTGGCTGTGTTCGTATAAATCTTTTTCCTCCGCCCCTTTGTTTCGCGTACAGTCGATCGAGTATTAACTTGGGGAAGTACTCGGTTCCAGTGTATTTTGAAGGAAAAACCTTTTACACCCCCTTTTATCTCGGTTTGAAGAATTTTCCACAAATATTCCCTCGTGGTGCGGGTTCTCTAAATAGTCACCGAGATTTCATTGAAGTTTCGTCATCCGAAATGCTGAAATATTTTTTTGTTTTTCGTCGAATCTTAAGCAGACTCAGTTAATTAAATCTACTTGCGCAAACTGACGAAGGATTGATGAATTTAAGGTAAAAGTTATTACAGTTTAAAAGGGAAGTTCAGTCTAGCAATTGTACCGAATTGAAGCATGGTGGTTGACTTTCTTCGCTTGAGAAGCATCAAAGAAGTATCACAGGACACTACTAAATTAAGCTCTTTTAAAGGGTATGAAGGATAGCTTTTAGAAATGGCAGGAAACACATTTGTAGTTTTCTGAAAAATTTCTATAAATATTGTTTCTGGGTGTAGCAAGAAAAGAAATACCATTTATTAAAGTGATTTGTTGGTATTTGTGAGTTTAATTTTTTTAAAAATATTTAAAATATTTATCTTTTAAAGGTTTAGTTGAGTGCTACAACTATTTATGCCTTTTGTGGTTTTTGAATTTAGGAAATTATTTTTAAAATTAATTAATATTTACCCTTTTAAAAGCTGTACTTTAATAGTTGTTTGTGTTGGCTATAGTGATAAAAATATGCAGACATAATAAGATATAATTGATATAGATGATATTATTCAAAAAGATGATATTACTAAAAAAATCAATTATCTCAATATCAGCAAACGTAATATTAATATACTAATTAATTCTCTGTCATTACAACCCATGGTGGGCCAAGGCCAACAGCCTATGGGCAGATTTTGAGATAGGAGATGTTTTGTTTTTACAGGGTGGGGTTTTTAGCTCTACAGACATAATAGACCAGGAACTACAGTTTAAGGGGAATTTCGAACCATACAAGCATCCAGGACATTGCCAGGTTTCGAACCCGAAGCCTGTGGTACTGGACGACAAAGCTCTAGTCACACGGCGATAAGGCACTAATATTAATATATAGCCTGCGGTACATGGAGGAAAGAAAAAATATTAAAATTAAAAGACAAAACTGATAAATTAGATGGGTTTAAAAGATTATGTTAAACCTACTACTTAGGGTTCTCTTGAAGTTATATCTTTCAAAAAAATTATATGAACTTGAAAATAATAGCAAATATTCTGTAAATGAAGCAAAGCAAATATCCACAAAAATAGGAGCAAATTCTATTGCAGAATTAGTAGAAGAGGAATGGAGTGACTTTTCTACCAGATCGATGTAACAAAAATTCCGGTTTTACTGAGAAAGATATCAAAATATTAAATAAAATTCCTGATTTAGAATTCACATATAAAGGAACTAAGGTATATGGAAAAGAAATGAACAAAACTTGTTTGAATTTACAATTCAGTTAGCAGCGAAAACTAATGCTTCTGTATTTTAAAAATTCTTATTACTTTTTAGAGTTAGAAAATCTTCTATTATATTAAAATGTTTTTATTTTTAGAATCGAAATACACCGTCTTAGATATTACAGTTTTTGATCTCAAATTTTCTAACTTTTTTTTATTTTTTAAGAATATATATTAAAAAGAAACAATAAAATAGGAAAAATTTAGAATTATTTTACATTTCTTTTTATACCGGAATAGGTTCTATCATTTTTTTTTTTTTGATAAAAAAGATACGAAAGAATGAATAAATTTCAAAGCGTTTTATTTAAAAAAAAATTGAGGCGAGAGAAGTAGTAAATTGGGATGGGTTTCTAGTGTTCTAGATTCCTCCACATATGCTACTTTTATGTATATTTATAATAGGAATTTATGTATAGGTTATAAAAAAAAAACCAAATTTCCAGTAAAAAAAATTTCTTATACATATTAATGGAGTTTGACAAAAAATTAAATTATTTTATTTAACATCAAAAATTTATAATTTAATACAAATGGATAGGTGTTTAAGGTTATTTAAAATATGGGATAAATAAATCCATGTCAATTATAATGCTCATATAAGGTAAAACAGAACTAGAATTTATTTGTTATGTATAAAGATATTTGTTTGAGAACACCACCTAATTGCAAAATGCTACAGTATTTTGCATAATCCCTAAATAACAAAGTAATTCAATCGCTATTGAGATTAATTTGATATCATATCACTAAACACTTTTATTTATAAATATCATATTAAATTCAAACTTTAATCTTATCTACTAACAAGATAATGTTATTTCAGAGGATTAGAGATATAACTTCTTGATCACTGGAGTGGAACACTGCCATTTCTGAATAAATGATAATCCCGACGTTGAATTAATACTTTATTCACTGAATTACTTTAAATCACTTTTCTAATCGTTGTAATTATAACATAACATCTATGTAAATCTGATTTACAAAATAAAATTTAAAATACAAGAACGTATTTTATAATTAGATTTTGAACTTCAAGACATTAAAATAAATACTAACTGTATTTTACACGTTGCATGATTATTGGTATACGTTGCATGATTTTAGTCGCTATTAAAGCACAACACAGTATCAGTTAGTTTTAATATGTTTAAATATCACTTAATTTCTTCACTAATAAGATAATATTTCCCGGCGCGTATAAATATAACTTCTGGATCACTGGAGCGAAAAGCTGGCAAATCCGGATAAACAACAATCCCGACTGGAAGACCTTTAATTGAAATTTCTTATGAGACCCAAGCTCTAATCGCATCGCTATCCTGTTTACGTTATGGAAAATCGCCAAAGCTTCTAAGGTGGAAAACGACCTTCCCATTTGACCGTAAGCAATATTTTCGTAACTATGCGCTGCGGACTTACTGAAGACTTAGTTGACACACTCGCAGTGGCTTAGGGCGATCACCTTCTGACATTAACGAAAGCAAAGCTCTGGAAATAATCAATTTCTTCATCCACTTTATTGGGGAGAGAATTATTTCGATGTTTGAGTTACTGGATTTCGCCCATTCCGGGGTTGGCTACAAGCAAATAGAATTACCTGTTCGCCTGCGAAAGATTGCGGCGATGGTGGGTGGAACATATTACATTTTATAAAATTACATTTAAAAAGGGAGAATGTTGGCTGGTGCATGGTGTGCATAAGGTTGATGGACGTTGAGTGCTCTTGAAAATTGAATGAATTCGATTCGTTCTGCATAAAAGATGTATAGTATTTTTTTTTTTTTTTTTTTTGCAGTGAGGGAAAATTGAAGTGTAGAGAAATGAGATTGGATACCAGGATAGGCAAGGGTGTTTTTGAATTGAATCGTCAATTTTTTTTTTGAGTGTGTAAAACTCGGTAGAACATATTGTTAAAACTTCAATATTAAAAATGTTGAAATAATCTTTTAGAAATGGGTAAGAAACTGGATATTATTTTCAGAGAATTATGATATTATTATAATAGTTTTTATATCTGTTTAACAAAATTTAAAGTACCTTTTTTTCGTATCAAAATTTTCTACGTAACAAAATTAAAATCCCTCTAAAAGTGGAATTTTGCAAACGTTGTCATTTCTTGTGAACTTTGGTGATTCTACATTTCAACTTATGTATACCACAGACAGTCACAATAAAGAATAAATAGAAAGACGAATTTTATTAATTTAATGATCGTTTTTTATCACATTATTTTACTTTAAAAAAGGCCAGCGGTATAATATATAATAGTAAAATAAGCATTCATATGAAATACAAGCTATTTTATTTATTTTGAAAGAAATAATTTAGCAGGGACATTTAACTTATTTTAAACAAATATTTCTTGAAAATACTTACGTTTCTACACCAATAAACTTGATAAATATTTTGGCCAAATCAAAAAATAGGGGGATTTGGGATTTGACTAATTTGGGATTTTAGTGGAATCATCTGGGCGATAAGTTGCCAAATGTGGTGACTCTTCTTTTTATACCCGAGTATCTTTCAATTTACTTCATTTACATTCGAAACCTGGTACTTGGTGCACTTTGACGAAATTTTGATGCCAAATCCCAACTGCCTCTATTCTGCAAGCTATTTAAGTAGATTAAAGTTTCTCATTTAAAGAAGTTAGCAGTGAATACTTATATAGATAATCTGCTTAGTGAAACTCTGTATACAAGTATACGTTTTTAATGTCAAAGCGATATACTATAAAGAAAAACACAATGTAATTCTGTACATAAACTTATTGTAAAACTGGACTAAATTATTGATTTACAATAATATTAATTTAAATAATATCTGCTTACAGAATAGATTTTAATGGTCATCTTTCTATTTATAATGCGAATTTTCATACGTAAAAGAAAATCAATTCAATTTCTTTAAATGCTGAATTAAACTATTTACATTTTTAGAAAGAAAATTAAAATTGTGGAAAATGACTTTTATTTCATTTTATATCATTTTTTGACGAACCAAACTGAATTATTAATTTTTAATAGTATAAAAATTAAAAATATCCTCTTAAATATATATATATAATACTCATCTTTCTGTCCGTAAATGATTTTTATTCCAACAAGAAATCCACCAAATAATGCATTAAATTCAAAACAAATAAATGAAAAACAAATTCAAAACAAACATATTATTCAAAACAAATTAATTCAAAACAAATTAATTCAAAACAAATAAATTTTAAATTCGGAGCTAATTAATTAAGTTCAAAGCTCGATAAGTTTTGAAATTTCTTTGAATTCTAAATTTGGCGAAGTTGGCTGTCTTCCCATAAATCTCTTTTCGCCCTCTCTTTGTTTCGCGTACAGTCGATCAGGTAGTAACTTGGAAATGTACTCCGATTCCAGAGTGTTTTGGGAGAAAAACCTTTGTACACCCCTTTTATCTCGGTTTAAAGAATTTTCCACAAATATTCCCTCGTGGCGCGGCGTTCTCTAATTGAGTCACCGATATTTCATTGAAGTTTCGTCATCCGAAAGGCTAAAATTATTTTGTGTTTTTCTTCGAATCTTAAGCAGACTGAATTAATTAAATCTACTTGTGCAAACTGGCGAAGGATTGATGAATTTAAGGTAAAAGTTCCTTCAGCTTAAAAAGGAAGTACGAAATTCAGTCTGGCAATTGTACCGAATTGAAGCATGGTGGTTGGCTTTCTTCGCTTGGAGGAGCATCAAAGAAGTATTGCAGGACACTACTTTGAGCTCTTTTAAAGGATAGTTATTTGGAGATGGCAGGATACACATTCTGTAATGTGGTTTTCTGGAAAATTTCTGTAAATATTATTTCGAGATAATATCAAAAAAGAAATGCTATTGATAAGTGATTTTTTTTTTTTTCATTTGTGAGCATTAATTGTTTTTTTTTGATATTTAAAAAAAATTTTCATTTAAAGCTTTAGTTATATCTTTTTCCATGCATTTACATGCCAAAAAAAATTACAAAAACACGGATAAATTTTAAAGTGCCACATTCAGAAAAAAAAAAATTGACGTGATAGAAATAATAGAAATTTCGGTTATAAAAACAAATTTCCAGTAAAAAAAATTTCTCATAATTATTAATGGAGTTTGACGAAAAATGAAATGATTTTATTTAACATCAAAAAATTATAATTTAATTTAAATATGTATTTGTTTAAGTTTTTGTCAAACGAGGGATAAATAAATCCATGTCAATTAAAATGCTACAAATAACGCATAACAGAACGTGCTTATATTTGCTATAAAAATTTATTTGTTTGGACATGCAAAATACTACAGTATTTTGCGTAATCCCTAAATAACGAAGCAATTTAATCGCTATTGAGATAAATTTGATATCTTATCACTAAACATTTTTGCATGTATAAATACCATATTAAATTTAATCTTTAATCTTATCTACTAACATGATTATGGTATTTAAGTTGAGATGCTTAGAGAAATAACTTCTTGATCACTGGAGCGATAAACTGGCATTTCTGAATAAAAGATAATCCAAATTTCATGACAATAATTCAAATACTTTAAGTTTCTTTTCTAATCGTTATGATTAGAATAAAAATCAGTAAATCCATCCTATTTTCACGAGATAAAAATTAAAATACAAGCTCATATTGTATAATTATAATTTTAAACTTCAAAACATTAAAAGAAATACAAAACATGCTGTATTTTACATGTTACAGGATTATTTTTGTCGCTATTAAAGTTCAACATAATATTAGATAGTTTTAATATGTTTAAATATCTTCACTAATAAGATAACTCGCAACATTTCCCCATGCGTATAAATATAACGTCTTGCTCACTGGAGCGAAAAGCTGGCAAATCCGGATAAACAATGATCCAGGCTGGAAGACCTTTAATTGAAATTTCTTATGAGACCCAGTTCTAATCGCATCGCTATCCTGTTTACGTTATGGAAAATCGCCAAAGCTTCTAAGGTGGAAAACGACCTTCCATTTGACAGTGAGCAATATTTTCCTAACTATGTGTTGCGGACTTACTCAGACTTAGTTGACACACTCACAGTGGCTTAGGGCGATCACCTTATGACATTAACGAAATCAAAGTTCTGCAAATAATCCGATTTCTTCATCCACTTTATTGGAGGGAGAGAATTACTTCGGCGTTTGAGTTACTGGATTTCGCCCATTCCGGGGTTGGCTGCAAGCAAATAGAATTACCTCTTCGCCTGCGAAAGAGTGTGGCGATGGTAAGTGGAACAGATTACATTTTATAAAATTATATTTAAAAATGGAGAATGTTGGCTGGTGCATGGTTCGTAAAAGGTTGATGGACGTTGAGTGCTCTTGAAAATTGAATGAATTCGATTCGTTCTGCAAAAGGGTGGCACGCGATTTCTTTTCCTGCACTGTGGAAAATTGAACGTGTAGGGAAATGAAATTGGGTCCCAGAATAGTCAGGGTGTTTTTTGATTTCAATAATGAGTTTTTTTGTGTGTGTAAAACTTGGTAAAACAAATTGAAAATATGCATAATTTTAATATTTTAGATATGACAAGCACAAAAAAAAAAATGCAATTTAATTTTAAAACTTTTGAAATAATCTTTTGGAAATGGGTTGAAAACTGAATGTTATTTTTAGAGAATTATGATATTTTATGATACTTTTTATATCAATGAAGCAAGTTTTGAATTAACCTTTTTCGTTTAAAATTTTCTTCTTAATAAAATTGAAATTCTTCTGAAATTCTAATTTTGCAAACGTTAACAGTTTTTTGGTCACTTTGTTGATTCTAAATTTTAACTTCTATAATTGTCACAGGACAGTCACAATTAAGAATATATAGAAAGCCGAATTTTGTTAATTTAACGATTACTTTTATGATGTCCACATTATTTACTGTAAAAAAAAAGCCAGCAATATATAATAGCAAAATAAGCATTGATATGCAATACAAGGTATTTTAATTAGTATTTTAAAAGAAATAGTTTAGCAATGACATTTAGCTTATTTTAATGCAAATATTTTTTGAAAATACTCTAACCAATAAACTCGCTAAACATTTTGGCCAAATTGGAAAATAGGGGCCGATAGTATTTGGCACATTTTTTGTGGAGCCAGCTTGGTGATAAGCTTGCCACATGTGGTAATTCGGGTTTCATGTACTGCTTACAGTTCACTTCACTTACAGACGAAACCCGTTACTTGGCTCAATTTACCCGCACTTGGCGCAATTTACCCGCACTTGGCTTGGTTTTTATCCCAAATCCCAACGGCCCTATTCTGCAATTTTACCTTTAATAATTTTAAACAGTTAAAGTCATTAAAGGGGGTTAAAGTCGTTCTAATTTAAAGAAGACAGCAGATTACATTTAATTCTTTTTTAATGTGGGTAATTTGCTACATTAGTGAAAATCTGGATACAAACACAGGTTCTTAATGTCGAGGCTATATACTAAAAAGAAATATACAATATAATTCTGTACATAACTTTATTGGTAAACTGAAATAAATTATTGATCTAAAATAGCATTCATTTAAATATCTGCTTACAGTAAACATTTTTACTGTTTATCTTTCTATTTATAATTCATTATATTTCGAATTTTTCATAGATAACATGAGATCGACCCATTTCTTTAAATAAGAGATTAAACTAGAAAGAAAATTAAAACTCTGGAAAGGATTCTGGAAATTTTAATTAAATTCTGGATTTTTATATTAGTTCATTTTTATTTTTTGACAAACCGAATTGAATTATTAATTTTCAATAACATGAAAATAAAAAAAATATATCCTCTTAAATATTTATAATGCTTATCTTTATATTCGTAACATATTTTTATTCCAACAAGAGATCCTTCAAATGCTTTAAATTGAAAGCTAATTAATTAAGTTCCTGGCTCGATAAGTTTTGAAATCTCTTTGAATTCTAAATTTGGCGAAGTTGGCTGTCTTCGTATAAATCTATTTTGTTTCGCATGCAGTTCCTCAAGTATTAACTTGGGGATATACTCCGATTCCAGGGTGATTTGGAGGGAAAACCTTTGTACACCCCCTTTTATCTCAGTTTAAAGAATTTTCCACAAACATTCCCTCGTGGTGGGGGGTTCTCTAAATGAGTCACCGAGATTTGATTGAAGTTTCGTCTTCCGAAATGTTAAAATATTTTTATTTTTTGTCGAATCTTAAGCAGACCTAGTTAATTAAATCTATTTGTGCAAACTGGTGGAGGATTGATGAATTTAAGGTAAAAGTTCCTTCAGTATAAAAGGGAAGTACGAAGTTCAGTCTAGCATTTGTACCGGATTGAAGCATGGTGGTTGGCTTTCTTCGCTTGGAGAAGCATCAAAGAAGTATTGCAGGACACCGCTTCGAGCTCTTTTAAAGGATATATAGGATATTTATTTGGAGATGGTAGGAAACACATTCTGTAGTGTAGTTTACTGGTGTTTAAACATGGATAAATTTGTAAGTGTCTTATTTAAAAAAATTGAGGTGAGAGAAGTACTAAAAGGGATGGGTCTGTAGTGTCCTAGAGTCCTCCTCATATGCTACTTTCATGCATATTTATATTAGGAATTGATGTATAGGCTATGTTGTTCTAAGGCAGCTAGCAATACTGACACAGTTCATCTGTATAAACAAGCAAAGGATGCACCGCTGCTATTAATTTAGCACTAACCAGGGGGGTACGTGTAGCTTGAAGATATGCTACAGCCTCGAGTAAGACTTCTCCTACAACGCTCTATGATCCTATTGGATCAGGACTTACGGTTTAAAGGGGATTCATGCATATAGGTTATAAATAACGATACATTTAAAACTATTAAAATTTAATTTTAAAACTTTAAAAACCTTAACTAAAGATTAAATGTTCAAAGGTTATAAAAACAGTCCTTTCTCATAAATATTAATAGAGTTTGAAGAAAAACGAAATTATTTTATTGATCAACAAAAAATTATAGTTTAATTCAAATGGGTAGGTGTTTAAGCTTATGCCAAATGAGGAATAAATAAATCTATGTCAATTAAAATACTAAACATAAGGTATAACAGAAATGCGCATATTTGTTATCTTAAGTTATTAGTTTGAAAATCCCACCCTAACTGCAAAATGCTACAGCATTTTGCATAATCCCAAAAATAACGAAGCAATTCAATAGCTATTGAGATAAATTTGATATCATATAACTAAATTTTTTGTATGTTTAAGTACCATATTAAACCCTATCTTTAATCTTAACTACTTATAAGATAATGGTATTTAAGTTGAGCTACTTCGAAATATAAAATCTTGATTTATTCAGACGTTGAATTAATACTTTATTCATTGAATTACTTTAAATCCCTTTTCTAATCGCGATAATTACAACTTAAAAATCTTGGCAAATCTATTTTACAAGATAAAATTTAACATACAAGCGTATATTCTATTGTTATAGCTTTGAACATCAAAGCATTAAAACGTGCTGTATTTTACACATTGCGCGATTATTTTAAAGACTATTACAGTTCAACGCAATATCTGTGCAATATCAACGCAATGTGTATCTATCAACGCAATAGTTTTAATATGCTTAAGTGCCACTTAATTTCTTCACTATTAAAACAGCATTTCCCGATGCATATAAATACATAAATATAACTTCTGGCTCACTGGAGCGAAAAGTTGGCAAATCCGGATAAACATTCATCCTTTAATTGAAATGAGACCCGGCTCTAATCGCATCGCTATCCTGTTTACGTTGTGGAAAATCGCCAAAGCTTTTAAGGTGGAAAACGACCTTCCCATTTGACCGTGAGCAATATTTTCATAACTATGCGCAGGACTTACTTAGACTTAGTTGACACACTCGGGCGATCACCTTATGACATTAGGGCGATCACCTTATGACATTAACGAAAGCAAAGCTCTGGAAATAATCCGATTTCTTCATCCACTTTATTGGAGGAGAGAATTACTTCGACATTTGAGTTACCGGATTTCGCTCATTCCGGGGGTTGGCTGCAAGCAAAAAGAGTTATCACTTCGCCTGCCAGAGAGTGTGGCGATGGTAGGTGGAACAGATTACATTTTTGAAATTATATTTAAAAATGGAGAATGCTGGCTGGTGCATGGTTCGCAAAAGGTTGTTGGACGTTGAGGGCTCTTGAAAATTGAATGAATTCGATTCGTTCTTTAAAAGAGGTGGAGTAGGATTTTTTTCTCAAGTGAAGAAAATTGAAAGTGTAAAAGAGAAATGAAATTCGGTACCAGGATAGATGTGGGTGTTTTTGAATTGAATCGTCATTTTTTGTGTGTATCTAAAACTTGGTAGAACATATTTTTGAAAAAAAGTCTTTGAAGAACTTTTGAAAATATGCAAAATTTTAATATCTTAGATATGTCAAGTACACATAAAAAAATTCACTTTAATTTTAAAAACTTTTGAAATAACCTTTAGAAATGGGTAGAAAACTGCATGTTATTTTAAGAGAGATGATATTTTCATGATTTTCATGATTATCTGTTGTTATAATTATGTTGTTGGTATTTATTTAACAAAATTTAAAGTAACTTTTTTTCGTTGAAAAATTTTCTTCTTACCAAAATTAAAATTCGTGCAAAAGTGCAATTTTGCAAACGTTGTCATTTTTTTGTTTATTTTCGTGAATCTACATTTTAACTTATGTATACCATGGACAGTCACAATTAAGAATATACAGAGAGTTGAATTTTATAAACTTAATGAATGCTTTTATAATGTTCACATTATTTACTTTAAAAAAGTCAGCGATATATATAATAGCAATAGCAAAAATAAACATTAATATGTAAAACAAGCTATTTTACTTATTTGAAAGTAATGGTGTAGTAATACCATTTAGCGTATTTTAAAGTTAATATATTTTTTAAATACTTATGTTTCTACCCCAATAAATTCACTAAACATTGGGATTGGCAAAACTTTTTGTGGAGCAAACTGGGCGATAATTACTTCGACTTTTGAGTTACTGGATTTCGCCCACTCGGGGGTTGGCTGCAAGCAAATGGAATTACCTCTCGCCTGCGAAAGAGTGTGGCGATGGTAGGGGGAACAGATTACATTTTATAAAATTATATTTAAAAATGGAGAATGTTGGCTGGTACATAGTTCGTAGAAGGTTGATGGACGTTGAGTGCTCTTGAAAATTGAATGAATTCGATTCGTTCTGTAAAAAAAGTTGGTGTAGGTTTTTTTTTCGGCAGTGAGGAAAATTGAAAGTGTAGAAAGTGAAGAAAAAGCGTACAAGTGTAGAAGAGAAACGAAATTGTGTACCAGGATAGTTTGGGCGTTTTTGACTTGAATTGTCATTTTTTGGGTGTGTGTTAAACTTGGTAGAACATATTATTGAAAAAAATGTTTTGAAATTTTTTGGAAATATGCAGACTTTTAATATTTTAGATATGTCAAGTACACGCAAAAAAAAAAAAAATGTACTTCGATATTAAAAATGTTGAAATAATCTTTTGGAAATGTTTAGAAAACTGGATGTTATTTTTAGAGAGATGATATTTTTGTAATAGTTGTTATATCTATTTAACAAAATTGATAGTAATTTTTTTCATTTCAAAATTTTCTTTTTAATAAAATTAAAATTCGTCTAAAAGTGGAGTTTCGTAAGCGTTGTCAGTTTTTTTTTGTTTTTTTGAATCTAAATTTTAACTTATATGTGCCACGGACAGTCACAATTTAGAATATATAGAAATTGAATTTTATTAATTTAATGATTATTTTTTCATCTTCACATTATTTACTTCAAAAAAGGCCAGAGATATGTATAATAGCAAAAAATAAGCATTCATATGTGTACAAGCTATTTTATTTATTTTGAAAAATAATTTAACAATGACAATTAGCTTATTTTAAAGCAAATAGTTCTTGAAAATACTTATGTTTCTACACCAATAATCTCGCTAAACATTATGGCCATATTGCAAAAATAGGGTCATTGGGATTTGGCAACATTTTTTGTGGAGCCAGTTGGGTGATAGTTGCCAAATGTGTTACCCCGAGTTTCTTTTACTGTTTGCAATTCACTTCATTTTACATGATATCAAACAAAATGCGAAGTAGCGGGTTTGCATTTACAATCCAAACCCGATCCTTGACGCATTTTGACGAAATATTTTTTGATATCAAATCCCGACAGCTTCTACTCTGTGATTTTACCTTTAATAATTTTCGGCAGTTAAAGCCATTTAACTATGTTAAAGTTGTTCAAATTTAAAGAAGATAGCAGAGAATATTTTTATGAATAATAAATTAGTGAAAATCTGGATACGAGAAGATGTTTTTAAGGTCGAGTCCATATGCTATAAAAACACAGTATAATTCTGTACATATGCCCATTGGGAAACTGAGCTAAATTATTGATTTACAATAACCTTAATTTAAATACACAGTATTGTTTACGTTTACAGTATATATTTTTAATGATTATCTTTCTATTTATAATTCATTTTATTTCGAATTTTCCGAAATAAAATTATATCAAACCAATTGCTTTAAATGCGGAATTAAACTATTTATATGCTTAGAAAAAAAAATTAAAATTGTAGAAAAATGACTTTTTTTTTTTTTGACGAATCGAAGTGAATTATTAATTTTTAATAACATAAAAATTAAAAAAAATATCGTCTTAAATATTTGTAAAGTTTATCCTTCCGTTCGTAAATTATTTTTATTCCGGCAAGAGATCCATTAAATGCTTTAAGTTCGGAACTAATTAATTAAGTTTTGAAATCTCTTTGAATTCTAAATTTGGCGAAGTTGGCAGTCTCCGTATAAATCTCTTTTTCCCTCTTCTCTTTGTTTATTAACTTGGCCGATTTATTTATTTATTATTTTAGCCGATTGGGTATTAACTTGGGGATGTACTCCGATTCCAGAGTATTTTGGAGGAAAAATCTTTGTATCTCTCCGTTTTTATCTCGGTTTGAAGAATTTTCCACAAATATTCCCTCGTGGCGGGGGGTTCTCTAAATTAGTCACCGTGATTTCATTGAAGTTTCGTCATCCGAAATGCCGAAATATTTTTTATTTTCGTGGAATCTTAAGCAGACTCAGTTAATTAAATCCACTTGTGCAAACCGGCGAAGGATTGATGAATTTAAGGTAAAAGTTCCTTCAGTTTAAAAGAGAAGTACGAAGTTCAGTCTGGCAATTGTACCGAATTGAAGCATGGTGGCTGGCTTTCGTCGCTTGGAGAAGCATCCAAGAAGTATTGCAGGACACTACTTTGAGCTCTTTTAAAAGATATAAAGGATAGCTATTTTGAAGCGGCAGGAAACACATTCTTTAGTTTTGAGGAAAGTCTCTATAAATATTGTTTCTAGGTAATATCAAAAGAAATGCAATTGATTAAAGTGATTTTTTTATTTGTAAGCCTTAATTTTGTTAGAAAAACATTTAAAACATTTTTATGTTAAAGATTTAATTTAAAACTGCATCCGTTTATGCCTTTTGTGGTTATTGTATTTAAATTTCACATCGAAAAAAATTTTTGGTTATTACTTTAAAGTCTTTAAGTATTCGAGGGACAATTACTAAAAAAATATCAAGGAACTATACTGTCCTTTTATTAGAAATTTAATTTTTATTTGTGTTTTAAAATAACGTCATGTAATGTAGTAGAAATAATTTCTTTTAAAAAATTAAATAGTTTCTCAAATACAGATTTGTTTTTGTCAGTTAAGTAGTGAATTTATAGAAAAGTCATCATCCTCATTGGTGTAACAACCCAATGGTGGGTCGAGGCCGTCTGCCTGCTGGTAGATTTCGTAACGTAATGTTTTCTTTTTACAAAGGTAGAGTTTTCAGCCCTACCCAAATACTCTACATTCATATTAGATCGGGACCTAAGGTTTAAAGTGGATTCCGTACCACTACAAACATCCATAGCACCACCTGGACTCGACCCGAAACATGTTTTGCTACCCTGATGGCCAGTCGCTCTGCCATCAGGAACCTTTGAATCAGTTTCTTTCCTTAAATTAATTGGAAATATATTTTCAAGCAATATCCATTTTAATTGATAAGCATACAAATTGAATCAAAAAATCTTATTTGTACATAGTTATCCTTTATTCATTTTAGCGTTACCATTGGAAAACATTTCTTTCTCTCAATCACTAAAATAAATCTCATTTTCCTAGAACGTGGCTTCTTATCAGAAAAAAATACCGTTTTATCAGACCCCTCCCTGCTCCTTTCTGTGACACCATAATTTTTCACCTATTTCTTACAAAATATTAAAAATATTCACAATTAAGTGATTTTCAATACATCTAAACAATTCTCTACTTTATATACGTATTTGTGATGCTAATATTTATCCTAGTCTCCCAGTTTAAAGAAATTATGAAATTTCAGCTAATAAGATTTTAGCTACTAAGTATCAACTAAATTCTAAAACGTTACTTTCAAATTGGGGGAAATTGCAGTTAGGGAAGAATAATTGGCTCCATTTATTCATTTTCTGCCCATTATAACTGCATTTACCGACGATATAATAGGCGAGGAATCATTAGAGCAAACTTTTAATCTGGACATTTCTCTAATAAATTCCGAAATTCTCAAGCCATTCTGCAAATGACGTCGGAAGGCGAGTGATGGATTATCGTATTATTTATTTAGATTAAGTACACATTAAGGCGGTACATGATATTAATTACCAGAAATTTTAATTATGAAGGAAGTTTTGCTATGCATTTCAGTGAATTCATATCAAATTGCACAGAATGCAAGACAAAGAGAGGAAAAGGACTGCAGTTATGGTTAAAGGGAATACAGTTTTTATTATTACTTCTATTCAGTGGTAATCTTTCAATAGCAATAAATTAATGTAAAGTTAATGTAGTTTATTTAATGCATAATAAATATTATTTACAACTCAGTAGTAGTAAACATAAAGACATTTAATCAGCCCATTTAATCATTTTTGCAAAACGTGGATAAATAACAGAAAATGTGTTACTTAATTTAAAATGTATTTTAAAGCAAATTGTTTTTTAGAAAACACAAATTTTGTTTCAAGAATTATCTGTCTCTATTTTGCAATGGTGGGCACTTGAGAGAAAAGTTTATAAGACAGTATATCTGAAATGCACCACAGAAATACTATATTACATCAGAGTCGATATAATTTTTCTGCCCTCATTACCGTCTTACCTGTTTAAAAATCTCATGTTTTAACGATGGAAACGAGTTTTGTAAATAGTTATTTGATGAAAAACAAGTGATAGTATGTGAAGTATTAACTCATTATGGAAAAGGCTTTGATTTTAAATTTTTATCTAAATATAGCTTTAAAAATAAATCTAAATGTTTTACAATATATCGATGAAAAAAACTCATATATGAGAAGAAAACCCCTTTATGCATGTATCTCAGGCAAAATTGGGGGATTCGGACAGGCTCGAGTCCAAACCATGTATCTCAGCACACGAACATAGCACAAACATCGGGGGTAGGTCTCTAGTGTCCTAGAGTCCTCCCCATATGCTACTTTTTGTATATTTATAATAGGAATCTATGTATAGGTTATAAAAAACGTTATATTTCCGGTAAAAAAAGACATTTCTCATAAATATTGAGTGTAACGAAAATTGAAATTATTTTATTGAACAACAAAAATTTATAATTTAATTCAACTGCAGGTAGGTGTTTAAGCTTATGTCAAACAAGGGATAAATAAATCCATAGCAATTAAAATGCTGTATATAAGGTATAACAGAACCTGCAGTTGTTTGTTATGTTTAAAAATTCCACTAATTGCAAAAATACTACAGCATTTTGCATAATTCCTAAATAAGAAACATTTCAATAGCAATTAAAAAGGTATTTGATATCATTAAACACTTTTTCTATGTATAAATACCATATTAAAATCTATCTTTAATCGTATCTACTAACATGATAATGGTATTTTTAAGTTGAAATGCGTAGAGATAAAACTTCTTGATCATTGGAACGGTAAAGCGGCATTTCTGTATAAATGATAATCCAGATTTGAAGATATTAACTAAAATGCTTTATGAAGTTCCTTTTCTAATCGTTATAATTACAGCATAAAAATCCATGTAAATTCTTCCTATTGTACAAGATAAAAGCGCATATTGTATAATTATAGTTTTGCCTTTCAAAACATTAAAAGAAATACAAAACTTGCAGTATTTTACACGTTGCACGATTATTTCAGTCGCTATTACAGTTCAACATAATATCAGTTAGCTTAATAAGTTTAAATATCACTTAATTTCTTCACAAATAAGATAATATTTTCCGGCGTATAAATATCACTTCTGGCTCACTGGAGCGAAAAACTGCCAAATCGGATAAACAACGATCCTGACTGGAAGACCTTTAATTGAAATTTCTTATGAGACCCAATCTCTAATCGCATCGCTATCCTATTTACGTTATGGAAAATCGCCAAAGCTTCTAAGGTGGAAAATGATCTTCCCATTTGACTGTAAGCAATATTTTCCTAACTATGTGCTGCGGACTTACTGAAGACTTAGTTGACACACTCGCAGTGGCTTAGGGCGATCACCTTATGACATTAACGAAAGCAAAGCTCTGGAAATAATCCGATTTCTTCATCCACTTTATTGGGAGGGAGAATTACTTCGGCGTTTGAGTTACTGGATTTCGCCCATTCCGGGGTTGGCTGCAAGTAAATAGAATTATCTCTTCGTCTGCCAAAGAGTGTGGCGATGGTAGGAAGAGCAGATTACATTTTACGAAATTATATTTGAAAATGGAGAATGTTGGATTGGTGTATAGTTCGCAGAAGGTTGATGGACGTTGAGTGTTCTTGAAAATTGAATGAATTCGATTCGTTCTGCAAAAAAGGTGGTGTAGAATTTTTTTTTCTACAGTGAGGGAAAATTGAAAGTGTAGAAGAGAAATGAAATTGGGTACCTGGATAGGTCTGGGTGTTTTTGACTTGAAGTCAGGTTTTTTGTGTGTGTGAAACTGGGTAGAACATAGTTCTACCCAAAAAAAAGTTTTGAAACACTTTTGAAAATATGCAGAATTTTAATATCTTAGATATGTCAAGTACACCAAAAATGCACTTTAATTTCAAAACTTTTGAAATAAACTTTTGGAGATTGGTAAGAAACAGGATGTTTAACGGGGTTTTTAAAGAGTTAGGATATTTTTATAATAGTTGTTATATCTGTTTAACAATTTTTTTTGTTTTAAAATTTTCTTCTTAATAAAATTAAAACACCTCTAAAAGTGGAATTTTACAAACGTTGTTGATTTTGTGTACTTTGGTGAATCGAACAACTATATACATCGCTGGCACAGCTGGAATTCGAGCCGAAACCCGTGGCAACAAACGCATTATAATATTCTTTAAATGGAGGAGAGAAAAATTAAAATTAAAAGAGAAAATATATAAATAAATGGTTTTTAAAAATTATATTATACCTACTAGTTGGGGTTCGCTTGAAGTTACGCATTTTTTAAAAATTATACAAACTTTGAAAGCAACTGTAACTGAAATAAACCAAATGTCCACAAAAAATGGTGAAATATTTACTGTAGAATATTTACTGTAGATAAAGAATGGAGTGACTTGACTGTTTTTCTACAAGATCGATGTTATTAAAAATAATTCTGGCTTTACTGAGAAAGATATGGAAAAATTAAATAAAATTTCTGATTTAAAATGTACATATAAAGAAACTAAAGTATGTAGAAATGGAAATGAACCAAACATGTTTGCATTTACTATTCAGTTAGCGAAAACTAACGGTCCTGTCTTTTAAAAATTCTCATTACTCTTTAAAGTTAAAAGACATGCCAAGTACACCACACACACAAAAAGGCACTTTAATATTAAAAATGTTCAAATAATCTTTTGGAAATGGATAGAAAACTCGATGTTATTTTCAGAGTAGATGATATTTTTATAATATTTGTTTATCTATTTAACAAAATTTAAAAGTAAATTGTTTCGTTTCGAAATTTCCTTCTTAATAAAATTAAAATTCGTCTAAAAGTTGAATTTACAAACGTGATTATTTTTTGTGTACTTTTGTATATATACATTTCAGCCTGTGTATACCACGGACAATCCCAATTAAGAATATATAGAAACCCGAATTTTATTAATTTAATGAATGCTTTTATCATGTTCAAATTATTTACTTTAAAAAGGCCAGCTCGGTAATAGCAAAATAAGCATTCATATGTAATACAAACTATTTTATTTATTTTGAAAAAAACAAATAGTTTAGCAATGACATTTAGCGTATTTTAAAGTTAATACTTTTAAAATACTTATGTTTCTACGCCAATGGTCTCTAAACGTTTTCTCCAATAAGCAAACTTGGGAACGTTGGCATTTGGGAGTCTGCTGGATGATAGGTTTGCCAAATGTGGTAAACTTGGTTTCTTGTACTGTTTGCAATTCGCTTCACTAACAATCGAAACTCGTTACTTGGCGCACTTTGACGAAATTTTTTTGGAGCCAAATCCCAATTTTCAACAATTTTCAAACAATTTTCAATTCAAACAATTTTCAACAGTTAAAGCAATTTAAGTGAGTTAAAGTGGTTCTAATTTAAAGAAGTTAGCAAAGAATACTTTTATGGATAATCTCCTAGATTAGTGAAAATCGGAATACGAGGCGACATTTTAAATGTCGAGGCGATCTACTATAATGAAAAATACAATATAATTCTGTACATGGACATATTGGGAAAATGAACTAAAGTATTGATTTACAATAACATTAATTTAAATAATATCTGTTTACAGTATACATTTTAAATGCATTTTTTGCTATATAATACATTTTAAAATTCATTTTATTTCGAATTTTCATAGATAATTTAATTAAAATCGATACTAATAAATACTGATCGATCTCATTTAAAGCAACTGAGATCGATCAGTTGCTTTAAATGCGGAGTTAAAATATTTATATTTTTATAAAGAAAATTAAAATTGTGGAAAAATTCCTTTTTATTTTATCTCATTTTATTTATTTCTTGACGAACTCAACTGTATTACTAACTTTTAATAACATAAAAATAAAAAATAATATATATAATGTTTATCTTTCTGTTCATAAACTATTTTTATTACAACAAGAGATCCATTAAATGCTTTAAATTAGAAAACTAATTAATTAAGTTCCTAGCTCGATAAGTTTTGAAATCTCTTTGAATTCTAAATTTGGCGAAGTTGGTTGTCTCCGTATAAATCTCTTTTCGCCCTCTCTTTGTTTCGCACACAGTCGATCGGGTGTTAACTTGGGGATGTATTCCGATTCCGGAGTATTTTGGGAGGGGAAAACTTTTTTACCCCCCTATCTTTTATCTTTTCCACAAATATTCCCTCGTGGCGGGAGTTCTCTAAATTAGTCACTGAGATTTCATTGAAGTTTCGTCATACGAAATGCAGAAATATTTTGTTTTTCGTCGAATCTTAAGCAGACTGAGTTAATTAAATCTACTTGTGCAAACTGGCGAAGGATTGATGAATTTAAGGTAAAAGTTCCTTCAGTTTAATAGGGAAGTACGAAGTTCAGTCTAGCAATTGCACCGAATCGAAGCATGGTGGTTGGCTTTCTTCGCTTGGAGAAGCATCAAAGAAGTATTCCAGGACACAAGACTTTAAGCTCTTTTAAAGGATGTAAAGGATAGCTATTTGGAAATGGCAGAAAACACATTCTGTAGTTTTGTGGAAAGCTTTTATAAATATTGTTTCCAGGTGGTAGCAAGAAAGAAATATCGTTAATTAAAGTAAATTGTTTTCATTTCTGAATATTATTTAAAAAAAAAAAAAAAAATATTTCAAATATTTATTTGTTAAAGGTTTAATTGAAAACTACAACCCTTTAAACTTGTACTATTTGCATTTAAATTTATAATTTGAAAAAAAAAATCATTTGGTAAATCTTTTTGAAGGAAGGATTACTGGAAAGCATCAAGGATATTTAGTGTCATCTTTATTAGAAATTCTTTAAGTTTTTATTTATATTTTAAAATATCGTCTTGAAAATTTGAAAAAATAGTGTTTTTATAAAATTAAATAGTGTCATAATTACAGATTTGTTTTAGTCAGTAAATAGTAAATTTACAGACAAGTAGTGAATAAATATAATTTTGATGTAATCAAATATTTTTCGTTATATGTTGATAACAATATTTAATTTAATAATTAAATTTTATTAAAAGACTTTTTCTAAAAAATAAAGTGAATAATATTCCTGTCTCTATAAAAAACAAAATATTTACAAGTTACAAAAACATGGATAAATTTGTAAGTGTGTTATTTAAAAAAAATTGAGGTGAGATAAATACTAAAAGGGATGGGTCTGTAGTGTCCTAGAGTCCTCCTCATATGCTACTTCCATGCATATTTATATTGGGAATTGATGTATAGGCTATGCTGTTCTAAGGCAGCTGGCAATACTGACACAGTTCATCTGTATCCACAAGCAAATGATGCACCGCTGCTACTAATTTAGCACTAACCAGGAGGTACATGTAGCTTGAAAATATGCTGCAGCCTCGAGTAAGACTTCTCCTACAACGCTCTATGATCCTATTGGATCAGGACTTACGGTTTAAAGGGAATTCATGCATGTAGGTTATAAATAACGTTACATTTAAAACTATTAAAATTTAATTTTAAAACTTTAGAAAACCTTAACTAAAGATTAAACGTTCAAAGGTTATAAAACAGTCCTTTCTGGTAAATATTAATAGAGTTTGAAGAAAAGCGAAATTATTTTATTGATCAACCAAAAATTATAATTTAATTCAAATGGGTAGGTGTTTAAGCTTATGCCAAACGAGGAGTAAATAAATCCATGTCAAATGAAATGCTATATATAAGGTATAACAGAAATGAGCATATTTGTTATCCTAAGTTATTAATTTGTAAATCCCACCTAACTGCAAAATGATACAGCATTTTGCATAATCCCTAAATAACGAAGCAATTCAATCGGAGTTAAATTTGATATCATATCACTAAATACTTTTTGCATGTATAAGTACCATATTAAACCCTATCTTTAATCTTAACTACTTACAAGATAATGGTATTTAAGTTGAGATACTTGAAATATAAAGTCTTGATTTATTCAGACGTTAAATTAATACTTTATTCATTGAATTATTTTAAAATCCCTTTTCGAATCGCTATAATTACAACTTAAAAATCTAACAAATCTATTTTACAAGATAAAATTTAACATACAAGCGTATATTGTATTGTTATAGCTTTGAACATCAAAGCATTAAAACGTGCTGTATTTTACACGTTGCGCGATTATATTTAACCGCTATTAAAGTTCAACGCAATATCTGTTGGTTTTAATATGTTTTAAATACCACTTAATTTCTTCACTAATAAGACAGCATTTCCCGATGCGTATAAATATAACTTCTGACTGACTGGAGCGAAAAGTTGGCAAACCCGGATAAACCTTCATCCTTTAATTGAAATTTCTTATGAGATCCTGCTCTAATCGCATCTCTATCCTGTTTACGTTGTGGAAAATCGCCAAAGCTTTAAGGTGGAAAACAACCTTCCCATTTGACCGTGAGCAATATTTTCGTAACTATGTGCAGGACTTACTCAGACTTAGTTGACACACTCGCAGTGGCTCAGGGCGATCACCTTATGACATTAACGAAAGCAAAGCTCTGGAAATAATCCGATTTCTTCATCCACTTTATTGGAGGAGAGAATTACTTCGACGTTTGAGCTGCTGGATTTCGCCCATTCCGGGGTTGGCTGCAAGCAAATAGAATTACCTCTTCGCCTTCGAAAGAGTGTGGCGATGGTAAGTGGAACATATTACATTTTATAAAATTATATTTAAAAATGGAGAATGCTGGCTTGGTGCATGGGTCGCAAAAGGTTGATGGACGTTGAGTGCTCTTGAAAATTGAATGAATTCGATTTGTTCTGTAAAAAGAACGAATCTGGTATAGATTTTTTTTTCCTGCAGTGAAGAAAATTAAGTTGGTAGAACATATTTTTGAAAAAAAAAAAGCGTTTGAAAAAGCTTGAAATATGCAGAATTTTAATATTTTAGGTATGCCAAGTAAGTACACACACAAAAAAATGCGCTAAAAATGTTGAAATAATCTTTTGGAAATAGGTAGAAAACTAGATGTTATTTTCAGAGAGATGATATTCTTATAATAGATGCTATATCTATTTAAAAAAATTTTGAAATAACTTTTCGTTTCAAAATTTTCTTCTAAACAAAATTAAAATTCGTCTCAATGTGCAATTTTGCAAACGTTGTCATTTTTTGTGTACTTTGGTGAATTTACATTTCAACTTATGTATATCGCGAACAATCACAATTAAGAATATATAGAAAGATGAATTTATTTAATTTAATGATTGCTTTTATCATGTTCACATTATTTACTGTAAAAGGCCAGCAATATATAATAGCAAAGAAACATTGATATGTAACACAAGCTTTTTTATTATTTTGAAAGAAATAGTTTAGCAATGGCATTTATCTTACTTTCAAGAAAATATTTCTTGAAAACATTTTTGTTTCTACATCAATAAACTCGCTAAACATTTTGGAAAGCTCTGGAATTTCAAAATAGGGGCCTTTGGGATTTGGCGACTTTTTTGTTAAGCCAGCTGGGCGATAAGTTGCCAAATGTGGTTACCTGGTTTTATTGTACTGTTTGCAATTCACTTCATTTACAATCAATTAGAATTACATTCAATTCCATCAAGCCCATTACTTGGGGCATTTACATGAAATATTTCTTGATGCCAAATCCCAACAGCCCCTATTTTGCGATTTTACCTTTAATAATTCCCAAACATTAAAGCCATTTAAATGGATTAAAGTCGTTCTAATTTAAAGAAGTTAGCAGATAATACTTTTATGAATAATCTCCTACATTAGTGAAAATCTGGATATGAGCACCGGTTCCTAACGTTGAGGCGATATATACTATAAATAAAAATATAATATAATTATGTACATAATCTTATTGGGAAAATGAACTAAATTATTGATTTAAAATAACATTAATTTACAAAATATCTGTTTATAGTATAAATTTTTAAATTTAATCTTTCTATTTATAATTCATTTTAGTTCGAATTTCTATAGATAAAATGAGATCGAACCAATTGCTATAAATACGGAATTAAATTGTTTATATTTTTAGAAAGAAAATTAAAATTCCGGAAAAAAAAATGGCTTTTTATTTTTTGACGAACCAAACAGAATTATTTAATGTTTAATAACAAAAAAAAAAAATTAAAAAAAACCTCTAAAATATATTTATAATGTTTATCTTTCTGTTCTTGAATTATTTTTATTCCAACAAGAGATCCTTCAAATGTTTTAAATTCTGAATTAATTAATTAAGTTTGGAGCTCAATAAGTTTTGAAATTCCTTTGAATTCTAAATTTGGCGAAGTTGGCTATCTTCGCATAAATCTCTTTTCGCCGACTCTTTGTTTCGCGTACAGTCGATCAGGTAGTAACTTGGAGATGTACTGCGATTCCAGAGTGTTTTGGGAGAAAAACCTTTGTACATCCCCTTTTATCTCGGTTTGAAGAATTTTCCACAAATATTCCCTCGTGGTTCTCTAAATGAGTCACTGAGATTTCATTGAAGTTTCGTCATCCGAAATGCTGAAATATTTTTCTTTTTCGTCGAATCTTAAGCAGACTCAGTTAATTAAATCTACTTATACAAACCGGCGAAGGATTGATGAATTTAAGATGAAAGTTCCTTCAATCTAAAAGGGAAGTGCAGAGTTCAGTCTAGCAATTGTACCGAATTGAAGCATGGTGGTTGGCTTTCTTTGCTTGGAGAAGCATCAAATAGTATGGCAGGACACTACTTTAAACTCTTTTAAAGGATAGCTATTTGGAGATGGAAAGAAACACATTCCGTAGTTTAGTTTTCTGGAAAACTTCTATAAATATTGCTTCTTGATCGTAGCAAGAAATCATCAATGATTAAAAGTGATTTTGTTTCATTTTGTGAGCATTAATTTTTAAATATTTAAAATGTTTTTCCTTTTAAAGGTTTAGTTTAAAACTGCACTTTTTTTTTTTTGCCGTTTGTGGTTACGGTATTTAAATTTCAAATTGGAAAAAAAAATATTTGGAAAATTCTATTTGAAATCTGCGACGAGGGACAATTACTGGAAAATATCAAGGTACTATACTGTCATTTCTATTAAAAATTCAAGTTTTATTTGTGTTTTAAAACGTGAGGTAATGTAGTAGAAATAATTTCTTTTAGATAATTAAATAGTTTTGACTCTATTAATATGATTCTGTTTTTAATTGTCTCTCTCTGACTCTGTTGTTAAAATTATACAGATTTGTTTTAGACAGTTAAGTAGTGAATTTATAGGTAAGTCATCATCATCGTAGGTGCAACAGCCTAATGGTGGGACCAAGGCCGTCTGCTTGCTGGTAGATTTCGTCTGCTGGCCGTCTGCTTGCTGTCTTTTTTTTAGAGGTAGGGTTGTCAGCGCTACCAAATACTCTACAGTCATATTAGACCGGACCTAAGATTTAAAGCGGATTCCATACCACTATAAGCATCCATGAGATCCTTGGGTCTCAAATACGAAACATGTGGGACTTTACTGTTGGCCAATCGCTCGGTCACCAGGCCCCTTTTGAGCAATTACTTTCCTTAAATTCATTGGAAATATATTTTCTAGCAATATCTAGTTTAATTAATAAACATACAAATTGAATCAGAAATTCTTACCAATACATAGTTATCCTTTTAGTATTGACATTGGAAAACATTTTTCGCGCTGAGTCAGTAAGATAAATCTTGTCTTTCCCTCGACGTCATTTTTTATCAGAAAAAAAAAATCCCTCTTATCACTCCCCCTTGTCTTTTCTGTGACGTCACTTCCATCACCGTAATCTTCCACCAATTTCTTAAAAAATATTAAAAATATTCCTAATTAAAGGGATTTTCAATACATCTAAACAATTCTCTACTTTATTCTACACATCACAATACTATGCATTTGTAATGATAATATTTCTCCGAGTTTCCAATTTAAAGAAATTACTGAATTTCAGCTATTAAGATTTTAGCTACCTAAGTATCCACTGAATTCTTAAACGTTCCTTTCAATTTGGAGAAAATTGCATTTAAGGAAGAATAATTGGCTCCATTTATTCATCTTCTCCCCATTATAACTGCATTTAACGACGATATGAGAGGCGAGGGGAATCATTAGAGCAAACTTTTAATCTGGACTCATTTCTCTAATAAATTCCAAAATTCTCAAGCCATTCTGCAAATGACGTTGGGAAGGCGAGTGATGGATTATCGTATTAATTATTTAGATTAAGTATACATAAGGCGGTACATGATATTAATTACCAAAATTTCAATTATGAAGGAAGTTTTGTTATGCATTTCAGTGAATTCATATCAAATTGCACAGAATACAAAATAAACAGAAGAAAATGTCTGCAATTATGGTTAAATGAAATAAAAATGTTATTATAGCTTCTATTCAGTGGTAATATATTAACAGCAATAAATTAATGTAAAGTTCATGTACTTTATTTAATCCCTATAAGTATTATTAATAACCCAACAGCAGTACATAATCAGAACATTATTTTGCGAGATATGGATAAATAACAGAAAATTTGTAACTTAATTTAAAAGTATTTTAAAGCATAAAGTGAAAACAAAATTTCTTTTAAGAATGATTTTCTCAATTCTTTGCAATGGTGACAAGTTGAGCGACAAGCTTATAAGACAGCACATCTGAAATTCATCACTAAAATGCTATATCACACCAGAGTCAAGCCTCATTCGCCGTCTACCTGTTTTTCAGGGCAATGATTGTTGCATCTTCCATCAGTATAATCGTGACATAGCATTGCAAGATACCTGCAGGACAATTGCATTGCATCACTAATTTCACGGATGGCCGAGTGGCAAGTGCTCTAGCGCTGGGTCCCACAGTTATCGGTTTCGAATTTCTGAGGTGCCATGGATGTTTGCAGTGGTTCGGAATCCACTTTAAGCCGTAGGTCCTAGTCTCCTATGACCGTAGAGCTCCATAGAGCACAATCAGTCTTCGTCTCACCCACATCATTCCCAAATTGTAAAGGGACAATTCAGAGCTAGGCACAGTGATGTGGTGTGGTGTAGTAGTAATAGTAGTCTTCGCTTAAATCTATATTTGAGTTCTCAATTACATCTTAATATTACATATCTGTGTCCCCAATGTTGAAGAGAGATAGTAATATTTTTTCAGAAACATTTTTTATTTGAACATAGTAAAATTTAGGGCCTCGGAAATGCGTGTGGTCCTGATTCGGAGGTGTTTCATGGTTGCAACTGAATTATTTCTTTAAATAATAAAGAAGCTTTTGCAAAGACAGCACTGCACGCCTACAAAACATAACATACAAAACAAAATTATATAACAAATATTTACAAAATCTTCTTGAAAACTAGCTCGTTTAAGGGCCCTTGTACCCTCCGTAACGCCTGAAACCCTTCACTGGACTCCTGTATCCTCAGTACTGTCTGGAATTCTTCCCTCGACTCCGCTTACTCCCTTTTTCTCTTCTCCCTCTCCCTCTTCCAAAGTCTAACGTGTGGGAAAAAAAAAAACGTGCAATAGTCTAATATAAGGGTCAAGGCGTCCTTGAAAGAAAAATCTATTAACTGTGAGTTCAAGATTATAACTTTTTTGGTGAATGCATGGTGGATCCTTACTAGTATTCTTTTATACTTAGAAATAAAGAAAACTTTCAAATATCAAGTCCATCTAACACTATCGGTTTGCAATATTTCGTAACATTAGGAATTAAAAAAGCAAAATTATACATTTCACACAATTGCTGTCACAGCCTTTACGAAGTAACAAGGTATATTACAAACTGCATATTTTTTTTTTATTTAATGACATTTTTAATATTTAACAGTACAAATAAGTACATGCAAATACATACACCATGTACTTATTACTTATAAATACAAAAAATATATACTAATAATACATCATGAATACAAAATACATACTAATAATACATAATGAATACAAAATACATAGTACTAATGAATACAAAACTAGGCTATTAGAAACTAGCCAAATTATTATTTCTAAATTTATAAGATTTTAATATATTTACAATTTTAATTTCAATTAATATTTCATATGCACACTAGTTTTTATAAAAACAATGAAATTATATTTTAAAAAAATTTAATCGAGGAAAAATATGATTTCTAATATTAATATATCACATATTTTTTTAATAGAAATGCATTGGCTAACGACAAAATATTTAAATCAAAAATAACAATGTTTCTGGACATTTTTAACGTTAAAGAATGAAAAGATTAGACCTTCTGTAAAAGAATGCCTTTTAAAAGTAAAGTTTCTGTACAATTTTTTTCACAATTGTTAGCAGATTGTAACTTCATAATATCTTGTCAAATTTTTTCCTTCCTAATCTAATTTCGAAACTGTAGCAGATGGAAAAAGAAAATAAACAGACCCGCAAGTCAAATTTAAAAGAATGGCAACTTCGTGTCAGGTTCCCAGACTAGATTACAGTTCATTTCTTTCGTTTTACCTCGCATCGAAAAATGCAATGTCTCAAAAGATAAAGCACAAAGAAAATGCGTACACACAGCGCATACTTTTTAACAAGCATATGCTTTCAGTGATGCATAAAAAGAAATTATTTAATAAATAAAAGTGTCAGAAATATGAGGAAAATGCACTTTTATTTTCAGCCTTTCTTAAAATTTGACAACAAAAAGAATAACAAGTCATCAAATAAAATATAAGTCATACATAATATATAAAACAGACATTGCATTGTACATAAGAAATTGGTTTTTACATAATAAATTGGTTTTTACATAATAAATTGGTTTTTACATAATAAATTGGTTTTTTACATAATAAATTGGTTTATATTATTATAAATCATAATATTTTGATTACACAACAAGACTTATTCAAAGGGCAACTATAGTGCATGCTGGTTAGCGGGCAAAAGGATTAGAATTCAATTCCTGCTGGAGATATGCGTTACAAAAACTGCTTTGAAAAATGTGTAGATTTCGTAGATTATTATACAGTAATAATAGATGCAGATTATTATACAGTAATAATAGAGTAGATGTATATAAGGGTCTGATGGCCGAGTGACTAGCGTTCGGTGCCTCAGTTTATGGGATCGAGTTCGGTGCCATGGATGTTTGTAGTGGTTCGAAGCCCACTTTAAGCCGTAGGTCCCAGTCTAATATGACTGTAGAGCGTCGGGCGTAGAACTGACAACCCTATCCCGTAAAAAGTCCTCGTCACGGAGTCAAGTCAGACTTCTACCTACGGGTACTACATCACAACAGAAGTTGCCTCCACTTTCCCTCCTCCCGTGTGACCACATGTGTTCTTGGAATTGGTCAAGATGTTGCTGTCTACCAAGTGGGATAAGAAACAACAATGACAGTATTATACAGTAGATGTAGATTACTTTACAGTATATAGCTTCGACAGATATTTGGTTAATACGAGTAGGTTAATGTAGAAAAAATTACAAGTCAGTTCCTGCAACTGGTTTTGGCAAACTTTTTTTAACCGTCGTCACATATAAAAGTTTATTGACTTTTTTATTACTTCCTTCCTATTTTACTAATATGTGATTATAATAGAGGAAATAAAAAACTCTTTCTGTGATTTTTAAAATTTATTTTATAAAAGTGTTATTGCGTATATCATATTGCTATTGTTATATTAGTCTATTGTCAGAAAGATGCCTTTTTTTTTGTAATCGACGATCTTCTTAAAATTACATATTTAATAGGACAGATATGTAATATCTATTTCTTCATTGGCACAACAGTCCCATGTTAGTCCATGGACCGTCGGCCTACTGGAAGATTTCGAGATAAGAGATATTTTCTTTTCACGGGTTAGGGTTGGCAGCTTATTTGCGAAGCTCTATAGTTATATTAGACTGTGTTCTAACATTTTAAGTGGATTCGAACCATTAAAAACATCCAAGGCATAGAAAACATAGCATAGAAAACTTGTGGACCGAATGCCAAAGCACTAGTTACTCGGCCATCCAACCCCAAATGATATCTAATATATAAAATGTCATTTAGATAGAAAAATGACATTAGTAATATATATATATATATACCCTTAACCCTGAATCTTCCTTTAGGGATGTTGTATTAATCCTTGAGATACCACACTAAAGTGACGGGACACGCCTCTAAAAGTAGAAAAGTCGACAATACAGCTGACATGCGCAATAATAGGTATCACGCATCAGCCATATCCTATAAAAATACTCTGTGGAGTCCACTAGAGTTGTTTTTGTCAAGATGCCGCCACGGGAAGAGTTGTCTGAGTTCGAGAAAGATGTGTTGGTTGGATTGCATCTTTCCAAAGTGTCAATTAGGGAGATATCCCGTCTCCGTAACTGCTCAAAATCAACTGTAGCACGTGTTGTGTGTCGCTACAAGACTGAGGGACACTGTCAGAACAAACCCCGAAGTGGACGACCTACAGTTCTCATCAGCAGGGACCGGCGGGTGCTCGGCAGGGAGATTCGAAGTAACCGTCAAACATCAATGGATAACATCGCTAATGAGTTTAGACAAGCCACAGGTGTGGCCGTTTTGACCAAGACTCTTCGTATCGAGGCCCATAAGTTAGGTTACACTGGACGTTCGGCGGCCCATAAGCCTTTGATTACGAAAACCAACAAGAAAGCTCACCTTCGATGGGCCAAAGACCACCGTACTTGGACTCTGGATGACTGGAAACGCATCGTTTGGAGTGACGAGTCACGATTTACCCTTTTCAGTTCCGATGGACGTGTTTGGGTACGGCGTTTACCAGGAGAACACCTTTTGCCTGAGTGTGTCGTCCCAACTGTAAAGTTTGGTGGAGGAGGATTGATGGTATGGGCCTGTTTCTCCTGGTATGGGGCTGGCCCACTGGTGACGGTGGATGGTGCGATGAATGCCGATAGATATTGTGATATTCTCGACAATCATATCCTTCCTACCTTGTGGGCAACGCACGGTATGGACGATTGCTGGTATCAAGACGACAACGCAACATGCTATGTTGCAAGGAGGACTCTTGATTGGTATGTGAACAACAACGTTAAACGCATGGAGTGGCCGGCGCAGAGCCTGATCTTAACTCAATTGAACATCTCTGGGACGAATTGGACCAGTCGGTTGAGGGCCTGCACCCCACTCCCCAAAAGCAAGCCTGAACTATGGAACTTCCTGTTAAACATTTGGAAGGAAATTCCTCTTGCCACTATGGTTAATTTAGTGGAAAGCATGCCCAGAAGGGTTGCAGCTGTGATCGCGCTGCTGACCTACCTCCTATTAATTTTAATAAATATGGGTTTATGTCGTTGTAGTGTCGTGTCCTGTCATTTTCTACATAGTGTATATCCCCCATTTATGTACTTATACAACTAGAACATTTTAGAAAACAACATTGATCACTGAAATGGTATTACCCCATTGTAAAGCAGGTTCATAAGATTATCCCTTAAATAAAATAATAATAATTTATGTGTTCATAAAAATGTACAGTATCGGTAATATGGTCACCACTTATAAAAGGTCACCCCGATTACATGGTTGGTCTTTCAGAGTTAAGTTAAGGAAAGTTTAATTTTATAAGAAACATGATAAAGCACACCGCTCAGTCGTTTAATCATCGGTTATATGATCATTTAAAAATCAAGTTATCATACCCAGCGCTACTGTTTCGAAACCAGTAATTTCCAAGAATTTCAAAGAATCTGACCTAATAGGGGATCAGGGAATTAAAGACATTTCTAAAGTTATCTACGCGAATTTTTTCTTCTCTATTTGAAAATGTTTAAGTTTCAGGGACTTTTTTTTGGAAAGATAAGGGTGAATTTCAGTTTTGTACGAAATTCAGATTCGTCCTTCTAATTTGCTTGTGACTTTGTCTAACACAATGTTTCTTGGAAAAGATTGTGACACTAATGACCTCTGATGAAAAATACAAATATGTAAGGAGAAATGGGAAACTTTACGTTTTCGTTTCTTTTGTATTTGCACAAAGAACTTTTTCTTTTTTTTTTTTTAAGAAACCGAATAGTTATTACAGAAAAACGACGACAATTTGAATGAAGAGTTTAGAAATTTTCTCTTTCAAAATCAGATTTCATAAAGTTTATTAGATACCCCGGACCAACTTTTGAAAAATATTTTAGATAAACATGCTGGTTTCAACAGTTTTCTTAACTCGGAAAAATTTATAAGAAGACGTCAAAGACTTTCTCTTAACTAAGCTTGCATAAAACTTGCAGAAGCATATTTGCGCAACATCAAATGAAAATCTCTAACTTCTCTAGACAAAGCTTTTAATGTTTCTAAACTGTTAAATTTAAATTATTCAGCGCTTACTAATTAGATTGAAAGACTTGGTTTACCAATTAGGGATTAGTAAGCCAAGTCTTTCACTATTTAAAAAAGTCGATATTTTGCTTGCAATTAATAATGTACTCTTTAAAATGTAACTACCAGCTATAAGTGCATATCTTAACTTTTTAAGTTTACAGATACTTTTCGAAGACTTCACTGTATTTTATTTCTAATAAATTTTCAAAAAAAAGATAAAGCAAATTTTACTTTTGAATTAGATTTTATTTTTGAAGTTATTATTGATTGAAAAACTGCATGGTAATGCTATTTTCGTAGGAGGAATATACATAGCAATTAAGAAATTAATTAAAATTATTTGGGGCATGAATGGCCGAGTGTCTAGCGCTCTGCCGCTCGGTGCCACATGTTTCGAGTTCGAGTTCCGGCGGTGCCATGGAAGTTTGTAGTGGTTCGGAATCCACTTTAAGCCGTAGGTCCCAGTCTCCTATGACTGTAAAGAGCGTCACGGAGGCAGAAGTCGGACTTCTACCTACGGGTGCTCCATCAGAACAGAAGCTGCACCATCCTCCCATGACGGACACGACAACAACAACATTAAAATTATTTATGTTCACAACTCATTGTGTTGTTGTTCTAATGCAGCTGGTAATTCAGAGGCAGTTAATCATTACGCAATAAACAAGGACTGCAACCGTTGTTACTCATTTAGCACTACCAAAGGGCACGTGTAGCTTGAAGATATGCTACGGACGAGAGTAACACTACCCCCACAACGATCTACGATCAAATTAGACCTGGATCTACGGTTTTTAAGGGGATTCCGAACCACTATAATCCTGGCACCACCGGGACTCGAACCTGAAACCTGTGATACCGAGCGCCACTCAGCATAAGGCCCTTATCTCATTATATTTTGATAAAAATATACTTTCGGTGATGGATTGAAAGGACACAAAATTCATTCTATTTCTTCATTGTTGCAACAGCCCCATGGTGGACCAAGGCCGTCTGCCTATTGTCAAATTTCGAGACGTAAGGTGTTTTCTTTTACAGGGCAGGGTTGTCAGCCATACGCCCAACACCCAACACTTTTTCAATGCTACAAAGTCATATTAGACCAAGAACTAATGTTTAAAGTGGATTCCGAACTACTGTAATCATCCATGGCATAACCGGGACTCGAGCCTGAAGCTTCTGGCATTGAGTGCTTGTCACCATCCGGCCTCACAAAATTCATTACATAAACAAAATCTACTTTTTGCTTTATGTTTTTTTGTATATTGTGGTATACAATGAAAAAAGAATTTTTCTGTGCAATGATATAATATCTGTTTCACGTTTTAAACATAAGTTTTAAGTGAAATATTAAAAATAACCGTTATAGATTTAATAAATTACAGTTATTTGCATTATTTTGTAGTATTAAAAAGCTAGATAAATTATAATGGATTACATTATCTAAAAGTATATCGTGTATAATTAAATTCACGTAAAGATTTCGAATAACTAAATATCTGCGTAATTTAAAATATTTCACTATTAACTATTTGTTAAATTACTATTTTAGAGATACATTGCATTGATTTTTAATAAAAAAATAAAAAAAAATTGAATGTGTTTTGGAGCAAGTCTAAACAGATAAACAATGAAAAATTTCAAATAAAAATTTTTTATTCAATTTTTTAAATCTTAAATAGAATTTTGAAAAATTTTAACTATCTTAAAATTTTTTATATCTTCATTATCTATTTTGATAAGTAAAAGATTATTAGAAAAATTATTACATTTATAAATTACAGTAATAAATCGAAATAAAACGTAAATTTCTTCCAACCTTGCTCTCTAGGGAGAAAGGATAAAATCTTTAACGTAAATTATTTTTAAATTTATTGATTTTAAAAATCAGAAAGATTTATTCATCAAGCGATATTTCTTTTTATGTAAATTGAAAAAGGAAAATGTATTGAATTTTATTTCATACATTATGATTTACAAAATACTAAAAACCATTTTTTTAATATCTTTCAATGCGTTTTGATCACTTTATTAACTTTATAAAAATTCTAAAATGGAAAATAAATATTAACACAGTACTGAAAAAATCTTGAAAAAAAATCTGATCTTGACTACGAACAAGTTTAAAAGGCATTACCTTTTATATCTGTAACTTTAAGCAATAAAATACATCGAATATCATTTTGATTACCTTTTAAAATCTTTCAAATCAGGTAAAAATACTTACTCACAAAAAAAAAAAACACAGACACAATAAAACTAATTTTCTGAATTAATATATATATATATATATAATGAAACGACATAAATGTGTTTTTTATCAAAAAATAAATAAAAGTTCATTATTTTTCTTTAATGTCCTTTTGACATTTCTTTTTTTGAAGAAAACACGAATAAATTTTTTTTTTTCGAGGAACAGCAAATAATCTTTAATATGAAACTATTTAATGGATCAAATCCCTAGATAAATCAAATGAAATTCTTTAAGGGTATGTGTAAGTGCTTTTCAAATGCAATATCGTCCTTTTTTTAATCAAAGAACAAACACCAAATCTTCCTCTTTAATGGAAAAAGCTATCAGTTCAATATGAAGTAATATCTGTATTTGATGAAGTAATCTAGATAGAATGGTGAACTTAAGAAAAAAAAATCACAATTTACATTATTTGCTCTTTAGTGATCATTTAGAAGCAGCTTTTAAGTCCCTGGGACTTTTGATTTGAAACGTTACGATATAAAGAAACGAAATGAAATTTCATGAAACGATGAAATTTTCATTAATGTATTTTTAAGTGCAAGGTTAAGTGACACAGATCGTTTTTAATCTTTTACTGTTCACTTAAATGTTCATAAATCTGATATGAAAATATAATCAATCGCAGAATTTGACCATTTATAAAAGCGATTAAATTGCTACAAATATTCTTTTTGAAGGCAGTGTTTAGTTTCATAATGAAATGGAACAAAATAAAATTATAAAATGAGGCCTCTACTCACTATTTTTCATTTTTTTGCAAAAATTAGTTGGCATATCAAAGACTAAAATATTACATTGATACAAAGAAAACATACATGAACACACATATTATGTAATATTTACGGTATTAATCGGTTTCCGCAATAATAATTAATTTCTCATAATTAATCTACTTTTTCATGATTTATACTTCATATTTGTTTATACATAACATTATCAATACATTTTCTTAACTCATGCGCAGTAGTGCGAAGTGTCTGATGCTCATGCGCACGAAGAAGGAAAAATAATAGAATAGATCTCATATGGTAAAAGAAAGGGGGCATGTATTTTTGTCATCATGGCTTCATTGTTAATGTCTTACCTGATCAAGCACACATGGACACATAATACGTGTGTGACTGTTTATGTTTCTTTCAGAGAGCTTGATCAGTAAGACATTCACAATGATGTCATATTGAATAATATACAAATATTACATAACACTGTTTTTGTGATATCATCCATTTCGTGACTTTTGAAACATTACGTTACTAAAAAGAAACTATACAACAAACATCCTACTTACAAAAATATCCTAAAGTATACAGCTAAAAATATATTTCTAAATTTTTAACAACTTGTAAAGCATTAAACTGGTCATCGTACATGACGAATGTATGACGACAAACATGACGAATATAAACAACAATGTTATATAATAGCATGACGTATATAACAACCTGACAAAAATAAAGCATTTTATATTCAATAAAACAAAACAACATGACGAATAGTAAGGCTTTAAAACTGTAAGCAAAAGTCTTATGTTGCAATAAAGAAGGATAATAAATTTGGTATTGGAGTCAAAATGACATTCTTAAAGTACTGTGTACCCTGTTTGTTGATGTTCGTCGCCTTGAGGGTAGATCAATAAAATAAAGAGTTGTTTTGCCATCCGACTCTATATTTTCGACCGGCATGATTACTCTGCAAATACGAATATGCTTTCACAAAATGCTGTATTTATATAGCATATTTTCTTTGTATCTCCAAAAGCAACAAATTCTTGAATTTATTTCATAAATGTAGCATGTTTTTTGATATTTTTACAAAACACACAGTTTTTAGTAATAAGTTCTTATCACGAATTTATTTTTAAGGGTAAAAATAGGATAGGGAAATATAACTCACAAATACATGAGTCTGAGGAATGAGTTTTATCATTAATTTGTTTTTAAGAGAAATGATGCATGATATAGAAATATGACAAATATATGCCTTTTATAACATGATTTGTTTTCATTTCTGTTTTATAATTTTGTGAATCAATGTTCAATGTACATTGACTGTTCAATGTACATTGATTAAAATATCTGGACAAATTTAAATGAAGAACGATCTACATGCACATCCATCTATATGTCACAAAAACAGGTACACAGTTGCTTTGTGATGATGTCTTTTTGAGGAAAAAAAAAAGGTTACGACTTCGTTGTTTTCAAAATAATCATTTACTTGAATAACAGCGAAAATTTTTAAATTTTATTTTCTCAAATTTAATTTTAAAAAATAAAATATTCAATAGAATACTAATATTTAATTTGCAAAATGAGCTTAACCAAGATTAGCAAAGTAATTCAGATCACAAATATAAATATGCAAATGAAAAAAAATTAAAATTTTTAATAAGTTTATTATCAAAAAATTAAAAAAAAAAAAAACACACACAGTTTTCAAGATAACGTTTAATTTTCACCTTCTTCTTCATTGCCGCAACATCTCCATGGTGGGCCAAGGCCATCTATCTACTGGAATATTTCGAGACAGAAGATGCTTTCTGCTTACAGGATAGAGTTATCAGCCCTACGCTCAACACTCTACAGTTATATTAGTCTATAATTATAATTGCATCTTTAATATTCAATGTATGCTTTCCGTTGCAATTTTCAAAAAAGTACATTGAGATTTTTAATATTTAGAAAGCTCTACTCGTGGCTCAGCATTAGGGCTGAGGTTCAATCTACCGGCGGCTTTGTTGTAGACACTGCTTCAAAAAAACGAGAAGCCTCGATAGCGTTTGTGATTCTGGAAAATTGAGCATCTTACGACGTGAGTCGGACTACCTGGTGGGAGTTTTCCAGGATTTCTCCCATGCGATACCCAAATTCAGGGTAGTTCCTTCTGAAATCCTTCTCTTCAGCTTCATGGAGCTAAGACAGACTTCTAGCTACGGGTGCTCCATCACAACAGAAGCTGCACTCCCTCCCCCTCCCTTTACTTCCTTTCATGAGACCACACGGGTTCATGGATTTGGTATAGATATTTGCTGTCTACTACGTGTGATAAGACGAAAAAATATTTAGAAAAAATACCCGAATGGTTTCTTAATAGTTAATTGGTTCATATATAGTTAATTATAAATTAAAAGGAATTAGTTTTTTATTGTTAGACAATACAAGTGCCATAAAAATACATGTTTTTTTAGACTGTTGATTCTTCTGCAAACAAGGGGGAAAAATTACGTAAATTTTACGTGCATAAAAAATTGTAATACAAAAAACATTATATGCCGAAAAAAAATGCTTCATAATTTTTTTATTTAATGACATGAATTAAAAAAATGAAGTAATTGTATTTTTTTCATCATTAAATCATTTACTGTTGGATAAATATAATTATCATGCACAATTATTAAAGCTCTCTAAATAAATAAATTGTGTAGATTTTTATTCTAATTAATTCTCTTCAATTAGATTAAAAAACATAAAGTTAATTAATTTTGAAGCGTTTCCTTTTTTTTTTCTATCGCTAATTATTTCATATAGACAACCTTGCTCCATCTTATTTTTTGCTAATCATGAATAACGAAGCAATAATTGAAAAATAATTTGTTTAATTTTATATGCGTGCAAATAAATATTACTCGCATTCAAATTATAAGAACTGTATTTTTCATTAATTACCTAAATTGATGGATCAACTCACTAAAAAAAAAAATTATAGCAATACGCTTTTAAATTAATAGTATTAAAACGTTTTTCGATGAATTTAATTAAATGAAGTAAAAATTAAAATTTTGAAGGATTTGATAAGACTTTTTAGTTCATATTTTTGTGGCGATATTTAATTTTATGACTATACTAATTTGAATATCGTAAATTTGATACTCTTATAATGTACCATTATTTTCTCACTGGAAGAATTTCGGCATTTCAATCCCAGAACAAAGGAATGTGTGCCATTTGACAAGTATATAATAACAAATCCCTCAAATATGACAGCAGACAAGCAATATTGTGGGTACTTATACTAAATGCAATTAGTGTTTTTACTAATGAGAACAACCTGTCACTGAAATCTGATAGCAGATAATCAGTGCCGTGTATAACGAGCTCGCGAAATTAGCAAATGTCTGTGCGACAGATTGAATATGAACAATACCATGAATTGTTCCATAGTGATTGGTGATAGACATCTACTCCAATGAGAAGTGAGGAAGCTGATCCTCCTCTTGACAGATTGTCTTAAAAGGAAGTTTTTAGTACGCTACGAGTGCTACAAGTCGCCCAGAAGTGTTCTTTTTCTTTTTTTCTTTGAAATGAATGAGTAAGCCGGAGATTCCACTTATTTCCTAAGTGAACCCGTTATGGTTTCGTGTATCACGCTGTGTGATAATTAAGATCCGCTGCAGACCAGGTAATTAGATTCGACTTAGATCCAAGAAAATCACAGAACTTTTAGTGATTTAATTACTTGTGATTTAATTGTGGTCTTGTGATCAAATTTTATTTTAATTTTTTAATTTCTTCGTATAATAAAGCTGAGCAATAACGCATATAATGTTTTAAATAAAAAATTAAAGTGTTCCCATGAACCTGAAAACAGCTCTCTCCTTAAAGCCGTTATAGGTCTAATATAGGCCGAGACGTTACATAAATGATAGTAATATAACCGAGAAAAGAAAATAAGTAGTTTGTGCTGTTATTGTGAAAACTGATTATAAAAAATATCTTATCCATGATTTTTAATAATTAAATAAATTTAAAATTTCCTTAAACAATATAGCCTTATGTTAAGAGTAAAAACAAAGGATGTTTGCAGATTAAACAATTTTGATTGAAACTGATTGTGCGTCAGGATAGCAAATGTCGCTGTAGCCCATGCATGTAGACGACAAAAATGGGTACTCAGTGCCTGGGGCTATAACCGGGTGAGGTAAAGTCAGACTTCCCCCTCTGTTTGCACCATGTCTTTTTGTGCCATAAGGTCAAGGACAAAAAAAGTTCCATTTTTCACCCCTTTACCATGATCAAAGGGTTCTTTTTAGATCTAGATTTTGCTTTGTTGCTGATATTGCTAGATGCTGATGTAGCTAGATGTTGCTGTGGACCAAGTGGGATAAAGAAGTAACAACAAATATAATTGTTGGAAAAAGATTTAAAATAAACCGTTGGTGAAAGTAACATTAGAAAACTTATGCAAAAAGACAATTATAAAAATATTAAAAATATGTCTTGCCTTGGACATTAACAGAGAAGTCATGATGATTAATAGCTAGTAATTATTATAACTAATTATTATTGCGGAAACCTAAATATTCATATGTGAATATTAATATTACACATAACACATGTGCCCATGTAAGCTTCCTTTATACAATTTTGTCATTTGTTAGTCTTAGAATTTGTCAGTGTTAATTTGTTTGTCAATTAAATGTTTGTAAATAAAATGAAAAATAGCGAGTGGACGACTTATTTTTTTTATTTCATTTTGTTCCAATTTTATTAAGAAAATAAGTACTACCGTCCAAATGATATTTGTAGCAATTTAATCGTTTTTATAAATGGTTCAATTCTGCGATTGATTGTATATTCATATCAGATTTATGAACATTTAAGTGAACAGTAAAAGATTAAAAACGATCTGTGTCACTTAACCTTGCACTAAAAATACATTAACGAAAATTTCATCTTTTTCATGAAATTTCATTTCATTTATTTTTAGAGTAACGTTTTCAAATCAAAGTCCCAATGGGACTTAAAAGCTGCTTCTAAACGATCACTAAAAAGAGCAAATAATGTAAATTGTGATTTTTTCCCCTCCAAAATTCTCCGTTTTTATCTAGATTACTTCATCAAATACAGATATTACTCCATATTGAACTGATAGCTTTTTTTCCACTAAAGAGGATGATTTGGTGTTTGTTCTTTGATTAAAGGACGATATTGCATTTGAAAAGCACTTAATACCCATAAAAAATTTCGTTTGATTTATTAGGGATTTGATCCATTAAATAGTTTCATATTAAAGATTATTTGCTGTTCCCAAAAAATCCATTTTATTCGTGTTTTGTTAAAAAAAAAAAAAGAAATGTCGAAAGGACATTAAAGAAAATAATGAACTTTTATTTATTTTATGTAAAAAAAAAAAAAAAAAAAAAAAAAAATGCAAGTCGTTTCATTATACATATATTAATTCAGAAAATTAGTTTTATTTTTGCTTTTTTGTGAGTAAGTATTTTTACCTGATTTGAAAGATTTTAAAAAGGTAATGAAAATGATATTTTGATGCATGTTATTGCTTAATGTTATAAATATAAAAAAAAAGTAATGACTTTTAAAAACTGTTCGTAGTCAAGATCAGTCCAATGTTTTTTCCAGTCACATGCTAATATTTAATTTCCATTTTAAAATTTTTATAAAATTAATAAATTGATCAAAACGCATTGAAAGTTATTACAAAATATTTTTTTTTAATTTTGTAAATCGTATTGTATGAAATAAAAATTTAATAAATTTATCTTTTTTTTTTATTTTACATACACATACATAAAATTTATCTTTTTATTTACATTGCTTGATGAAATAAACCTTTTAAATGAATAAATTTTAAAAATAATTCCATTAAAGAATAAATTACTTCTCGCTATCGCATAAGTTTGAAAGAAATTTACGTTTTATTTCGATTTATATATTGTTGTAATTTATAAATGTAATATCTTTTTCTAATAATCTTTTACTTATATAGGTAGTGTAAATACAAAAAATGTTAAGATATTTCATATATTTAAAAAATTTTTTTGTTTAAATTTAAAAGGTGTATAAAAATTTTTATTTGATGTTTTTCATTGTTTATCTCTTTAGATTTGCTCCAAAATAAATGCAATCTTTATTTTGTTCCTGTTATTTATTAAAAATCAATGCAGTGGACCTAAAATACATAATAAGTTAACAAATACTTAGTAGTGAAAGATTTAAAATTACGTAGATATTTAATTACTCAATATCTTTATATGAATTTAGTTATACATGATGTGCTTAGAATAATTTAAACATTTATATTTGAGATAGCATTTGAATGTTTCAGAATAACGCAAATAACTGTAATTTAATAAATCTATAATGAATATTTTTAATATTTCACTTAAAGCTCATGCTTTCAATGTATGTCGCGAAAATAAATATTATATCATTGAGCAGATAAATTATTTTTACATTGTGTACTTCTATATACAAAAACACTAAAGCAAAATTAATTTGTTTTTTGTGTCCTTTAATTCGTCATCGGAAGCATATATTTATCAAAGTATTAATAAATTTCAAACATAATTTTAATTGATTTTTGAATTGCTATGTATAGTTTTATCATGAAAGAAATTTCATTGACATGTACTATTTTCAGTCACCAATAACATCAAAAGATTCTTCAAAACTATTGACTACTTTAATTCTAATAAACTATGATCTCTCCTGGGCACAGGATCCTAGACTAAACTAAAAATATTTTAATTGATATAAATTAAAATTTATATGCTTTAATTTAGGTTTTCGTAATAATAATTAGTATTAGTATAATTAGTATTTAGGTTTTCGCAATAATAATTAGTTTCATATAATTAATCTACTTTTTCATCATTTATTCTCCATACTTGTTATATACATCGCTAAAAATTGTTAAATTATATCAGTAAAATTTGTTTTATCTTTCTTTTTTGAAAATGCATTAGAAATAAAATACAGTGTGTCTGAAAAATATCTTACTATATCACTTATATTAAGACATGCACGCATAGTTGGCAGTTAAAACATTTTAAAGTGCGCACTATTAATCAAGCAAAATATCGAGTTTCTGACTTTTTACATATTACCGCTTGGCTTTACCAGTCCCTAATTAGAAAACCAAGTCTTTCAATCTAATTAGTAAACACTGAATAATTTAAATTTAACACATTAGAAACACTAGAAGCTGCAATGTTAGCAACAGGATCTTCATCCATTTTTGCATAGAGGTTTTCATTTGATATTCTCCCAAATATGACTCCGCAAATTTTATTGCAAGCTCAAATAAGGGAAGATCATCGATATTTTTTGATAAATATTTCAAGTTTTTGAAATCTGTTGAAACCCGCACTTCTTTTAAACATATTTCAAAGTCATCCCGAGTATCTAATAAACTTTCGCGAAAGAATGATTTTGAAACAGAAAATTTCTAAAGTTTTCATTCAAATTGCTTTTCTTTCATTCAATTGTAATTATTATTTTATTTAAAAAAAAAAAAAAAAAAAGAGAAGTTCTTTTGCAAGTATAAAAGAAACGAAACACAAAGTTTACTATTTCTCCTTACATATTTGTATTTTTCACCAGAGGACATTAGTTTCATATTCTTTATCCAAGAATCATTGTATTAAATAGAGTCACAAGCAAATTAGGTAGAGAGAATCAGCATTTTGTACAAAACAGAAATGCTCCTTATCTTTTTCACTAGAAAAGTCCCTGAAACTTAAATATTTTTCAAAGAGAAAAGAAAATATTTGTATCCCTGACTTAAGAAATGTCCTTAATTCCCTGATCCACATAGGTCCCATTCTTTTGAAATTGTCGTGGTGCTGCCATCCACCCACTCAATGAATGAGACGTTATTAGGAAACTGATGGAAAATGTATAATTTTAAATTTATGTATTATGTATTTATAAATTTTGTTGATAACCTTCCTTTTCCACTTTTTTTTTTTTTATTATTATTATTCTGGATTTGAAAATATTTCACACATGATTAAAAAAAAATTCAACCTAGTGAATATTGAAATACAGTGACAAAAAAAAAAAAAAAGACATAACTTGCAACAAAATTTATAAACACATAATACATAAATTTAAAATTATTACATTCTCTATTAATGTCTCATTCATTGAGTGGGTGGATGGCAGCGCTAATGACAAAATTATGGTTTCCAAAACAGTAGGGCTTGGTATGATAACTTGGTTATTTAAATGATCATATAACTGATGATTAAACGACTTAAAAGTGTGATGTAATATATTTCTTATTAAATTAAACTTTCCTTGACTTAACTCTGGAAAACCGGCCATAAAGGGAAGAGTTGTCAGTTCTACGCTCGATACTCTACAATCATATTATAGTGGGATCTACGGCTTAAAGTGGATTCGAACCACTACAAACATCCATTGAACAGCAAGGACTCGAAACCAAAACCTCTGGCAACGAGTGCCAGAGCGCTAGCCACTCGGCCATCAGACCCTTATATGCATCTACTGTATAATAATCTACATCTACTGATACTGTACAGTAATTTGCGAAATCTACATGTTTTTCAAAGCAGATTTTTGTAAAGCAGTTTGTTTGCCCGCTGACCATCACGCACTATAGTTGCCCTTTGAATGTGTAATCAAAATATTATGATTTATAATAATATACGCTGAGTAAAAAACCAATTTATTATGTACAATGCAATGTATGTTTTATATATTATGTATGACTTATATTTTATTTTATGACTTGTTATTCTTTGTTGTCAAATTTTAAGAAAGGCTGAAAATAAAAGTGCATTTTCCTCTTATTTCTGACACTTTTATTTATTAAACTATTTCATTTTCATGCATCAATGAAAGCATACGCTTGTTAAAAAGTAAGCGCTGTGTGTACACATTTTCTTTGTGCTTTATCTTTTTCGAGACATTGCATTTTTCGATGGGAGGTAAAACAAAAGAAATGAACTGTAATCTAGTCTGGGAACCTGACACGCAGTTACCATTCTTTTAAATTTGACTTGAGGGTCTGTGTATTTTCTATTCATCTGCACAGTTTCGAAATTAGATTAGGGAAGGAAAAAATTGACAAGATATTATGAAGTTCCAGTCTGCTAGCAATTGGGATTTTACTTTTATAAGGCATTCTTTATACGGGAGTCTAATCTTTTCATTTTTAACATTAAAAATGATCAGAAACATTGTCATTTTTGACATAAATATTTTATCGTTAGCCTATGGAGTTCCATAAAAAATATGATACATTTATATTTGAAATCTTGTTTTCTTCAATTAATTTTTATGAAATATAAATTATTGTTTTAATAAAACTAGTGTACATATGAAATAAGATTATTCGGAGAATAAAATTGTAAATATATTAAAATCTTATATATAAAAATTTAGAAATAATAATTTAGCTAGTTTCCAATTGGCTAGTTTTGTATTTATTAGTATGTATTTTGTATTCATTATGCATTATTAGTATGTATTTTGTATTCATTATGCATTATTAGTATGTATTTTGTATTCATTATGCATTATTAGTATGTATTTTGTATTCATTAGTATGTATGTATTATGTACTTATTAGTACTGTTAAATACAAAAAATTACATTAAATAAAAAAAAAGTCTATGAAATTTGTAATATATGTGTGTATGTAGTGTAATTTTGAACAGGCTCTGAGATCTTTGAAGTAAAACGTATAATTTGGTTTTCCTTAATTCATAATGCTACGGAATATTACAAACCGATAGCGTTCGATGGACTTGATGTTTGAAAGTTTTTCTTTATTTCTCAGCATAAAAGAATGTCAGTAAGGATCCACCATGCATTCCCACAACAAACTATAACCTTAAACTCAAAGTTAATATAACTTTCTTTCAAGGGCAGGCTGACCTTTATGTTAGACTTTGGACTTAGCACGTTTTTTTTTTTTCGCCCGTTAGACTTTGGAACCGATAATGGGAGGGAGAGAAGGTGTAAAAGGCAGTGTGAGGAGTCGAGTGAAGAATTCCAGATAGTACCGAGGATACAGGAGTGAAGAGTTCCAGACGATACAGAGGATACAAAGATTTTTAAACAAACTGGTTCTTAAGATGATTTTGTAAATATATGTTAGATAATTTTATTTTGTGTGTTAGGCCTAGTTGTGCAGTGCTGTCTTTGCAATTTTAATAAATATTACACCCAACAGCTTTGTTATTATTTAAAAATTAATTCAGTTTTAAACTATGCAACAACTCTGAATCAGGACCGCACGCATTACCGGTCCTAATTTTTAATATGTTCAAATAAAGATTGTTTTGAAAAAAAATATTATCCCTCTCTCTTCGACATTGGGGGCACAAATATGTAATATTAAGATACAATTGAGAATTCATATATGTATTTAAGCGAAGACTGTAATTTGTGATGCAATGCAATTGTCCTGCAGGCAGCTTGCAATACCAGGTCACGATTACACTGATGGAAGATGCAACAATCATTGCCCTGGAAAACAAGTAGTCGGTGGAGGAGGGCAACATATTATATTGAATTTGGTGTAATGCTGGTGTAATACTATAATAATGTAATTCTGTGATGCATTTCAGATGAGCAGTATTATAGGCTTGTCGCACAAGTTCTCACCATTGCAAAAAAAAAGAGAGAGATAATTGTTGAAATACTTTACTTACTACTTTATGCTTTAAAATACTTTTAAACAAAACAAAAAATTTTTCTGTTATTTATCTACGTCTTGCAAAACAATGTGCTGATTATGTGTCTTTAAATTTACTGTTACTGAGCTGTTAATAATATTTATAGTATTAAATAAAGTGCATTAACTTTTTTTATATTGCTGCTGAAAGATTACCACTGAATAGAAGTAATAATAAAATTTTCATTCCATTTAACCATAAATTGCAGTCATTTTCCTCTCTTTGTTGTGTAGTCTGTGCAATTTGATATGAATTCACTGAAATGTATAAACAAAACTTCCTTCATAATTGAAATTTCTGGTAATTAATATCATGCGCCGCCTTAATGTATACTTAATCTAAATAATTAATACGATAATACATCACTCGCCTTCCGACGTCATTTGCAGAATGGCTTGAGAATTTCCGGCATTTATTAGAGAAATGAGTCCAGATTAAAAGTTTGCTCTAATGATTCCCCTCGCCTATCATATCGTCGTTAAATGCAGTTATAATGGGGAGAAAATGAATAAATGGAGCCAATTATTCTTCCTTAACTGCAATTTCCTCCAAATTGAAAGGAACGTTTAAGAATTTAGTGGATACTTAGTAGCTAAAATCTTTATAGCTGAAATTCAGTAATTTCTGGAAATTGGGGAACACGAAGAAATATTAGCATCACAAATGCATACATAAAGTAGTGTATTGAAAAACACATGAATTAGAAGGGCCTGAATGGCGGAGTGTCTAGCGCCCTGGCGTTAGGTGCTACAGGTTTCGGGTTCGAGTCCGGCGGTGCCATGGATGTTTGTAGTGGTTCGGAATCCACTTTAAGCCTTAGGTCCTTGGTCTCATTTTGTCCCCCCTTCCCTCCATCCATGAGCAGACTACTCACGGGATGCCTGTCCTGCACTGCAGGATACTGAGGATATGTCAACAACCACAACAGCACTTAATTAGATGTATTAAAAAAACATGTATTAGAATATTAATTGTTTAGATGTTTAAAAAACACAATTAGGAATAATTTCTAAGAAATTGGTAGAAAATTATGGTGACGGAAGCGACGTCACAGAAAAGACCTGGGAGGTTTGATAAGAGGGATTTTTTTCTGATAACAAGTTACATGAAGAGAAAAACGAGATTTATTTTGTTGATTGAGTGAGAGAAACTTTTTCCTATGGCAACGCTAAAATTAATGAAAGGATAAATATGTACAGATAAGAATTTCTGATTCAATTTGTATGCTTATCAATTAAACCGGATATTGCTAGAAAATGTATTTCCAATTAATTTAAGGAAAGAAATTGCTTAAACGGCGCCTGATGGCCTGATCAGGCCAGTACCACATATTTCCGATTCGAGTCCTGGTGATGCAATGGATGTTAAGTGGTACTGAATCCACTTTAAACCTTAGGTCACGGTCTAATATGACTGTAGAGTATTTGGCTTGGGCTGAGAACAATACCTGTGTAAAAAGAAAAGATCCTTTGTTTCGAAATCTGCCAGCAGGCAGACGGTCTTGCCCCCACCACAGGGTTGTTGCGGCAATGCTGATGATGACTTGTCTATAAATTTCCTACTAAGCTAACTAAAAGAAATCTGTATTTGTGACACTATTCAATTTTCTAAAAGAAATTATTTCTACTACATTGCATTATGTTATTTTTTAAAATAAAAATAAAACTTAAATTTCTAATAAAAAATGACAATATAGTTCCTTGATATTTTACAGTAATGTCCCTAGAATACTTGAAAATAGAGTTACCCAAAAATTTTTTCCCAATTTGAAATTTAAATATATAAAAAAAAAAAAAAAAGTCATAATTGGGGGCAGTTTTAAACTAAATATTTAAACGGTAAATATTTTAAACATTTAAAAAATTGTTGCTCACAAATATGTATAGAAGTTTTTCCAGTGAATTACCCTACAGAATGTGTATCCTGCCATCTTCAAATAACAATCCTTTATATCCTTTAAAAGAGCTTAAATTAGTGTCCTGTAATGCTTCTTTGATGCTCCTCCAAGCGAAGAAAGCCAACCACCATGCTTCAATTCGATACAATTGCTGGACTGAACTTCGCACTTCCCATTCAAACTGAAGGAAATTTTACCTTAAATTCATCAATCCCTTCGCCGGTTTGCACAAGTAGATTTAATTAACTCAGTCTATTTAAGATTCGACGAAAAATAAAAATATTTTAGCATTTCGGATGACGAAACTACAATGAAATCTCGGTGACTAATTTAGAGAACTCCCGCCACGAGGAGAATATATGTGGAAAATTCTTCAAATCGAGATAAAAGGGGTGTACAAAGGTTTTTCCCCAAAATACACCGGGAATTGAGTACATACCCGAGTTAATACCCGATCGGCTGAACGCGAAACAAAGAGAAGGCGAAAAGAGATTGATACGAAGGCAGCCAACTTCGTCAAATTTAGAATTCAAAGAGATTTCAAAACTTATCGAGATCAGAACTTAATTAATTAGCTTCGAATTTAAAGCATTTGATGGATTTCTTGTTGGAACAAAAATAATTAAATAATTTACGAACAGAAAGATAAACATTATAAATATTTAAGAGGATATTAATTTAATTTTGATGTTATTCAAAATTAATAATTCAATAATTATTAATTCCCAATCAAAAATCTAAATCCAAAAGCAAAAAAAGACATAAATTGTTAATAGTTTTCTACTAAACCTTTAAAAGATAAATATTTCAAATATTTAAAAAAAAAAAAAAAAATTAATACACACAAATAAAACCAAATCACTTTAATTAAGAATATTTCTTTATTGCTACGACCTAGAAACAATATTTATAGAATTTTTCCAGTAAACTACACTACAGAATGGTGTTCCCTGTCATCTCCAAATAGCTATCCTTTATATCCTTAAAAAGAGCTTAGAGTAGTGTCCTGCAATACTTCTTTGATGCCTCTCGAAGCGAAGAAAGCCAACCACCATGCTTCAATTCGGTGCAATTGCTAGACTGAACTTCGTACTTCCTTTTAAACTGAAGGAACTTTTACCTTAAATTCATCAATATTTCTCCAGTTTGCACAAGTAGATTTAATTAACTCAGTCTGCTTAAGATTCGACGAAAATAAAAATATTTCAGCATTTCGGATGACAAAATTTCAATGAAATCTCGTTGACTAATTCAGAGAACTCCCGCCACGAGTGAATATTTGTGGAAAATTCTTTAAGCCGAGATAGAAGGGGGTGTACAAATGTTTTTCCCCAAAATACTCTGAAATAGTAGTTTATCCCCAAGTTAATACACGATCTACTGCATGCGAAACAAAGAGAGGGAGAAAAGAGATTTATAGGAAGACAGCCAACTTCTCCAAATTTAGAATTGAAAGCGATTTCGAAACTTATCGAGCTCTGAACTTAATTAATTAGTTCCGAAATTAAAGCATTTGATGGATCTTTGTTGGAATAAAAATAATTTATGAACGGAAAGATAAACATTATAAGTATTTAAGAGGATATTTTTTTAAGTATTTATGTTATTGAAAATTAATAATTCAATTCGGTTTGTCGAAAAATAAAATGAACTAAAATAAAAAGTCACTTTTCCACATTTTTTAATTTTCTTCTAAAAATATATGTAGTTTAATTCCGCGTTTAAAGCAACTTATCAGTCTCATTTTATCTAGGAAAATTCGAAATAGAATGAATTATAAATAGAAATGTAAACGTTAAAATTATATAATACAGTAAGAAGATATTATTTAAATTCATGTTATTGTAAAGCAATAATTTATTTCAGTTTCACCATAAGCTTATGTGCAGAATTGTACCGTGTTTTCTTTATAGCATATGGCCTCGACATTAAAAACGTCTGCTCGTATTCAGATTTTCACTAATGTAGGTCGACTTTAACCTTCTTAAATGACTTTAATTGTTGAAAATTATAAAAGGTAAAATTGCAGAATAGGGATGTTGGGATTTGGCATTAAAAACACTAGTGCGCAAAGTAACGGGTTTCGAATGCAAATGAAGTGAGTTACAAACAATACAAGAAACCCGAGTTAGTGCGTTTGGGAACTTATCGCCCAGCTAGCTCCGGAATCCCAACGGCCTCTATTTTGTGATTTGGTCAAAATATTTAGCGAGTTAATTGGTATAGAAACATAAGTATTTTCAAGAAATATATGCTTTAAAATAAGTTAAATGTCATTACTAAACTATTTCTTTCAAAATAAGTAAAATAGCTTGTATTACGTATCAATGCTTGCTTTGCTATTATATATCGCTGGCCTTTTTTTAAAGTAAACAATGTGAACGTGAAAAAGCAATCATTAAATTTATAAAATTCGAGTTTCTATATGTTCTAATTGTGACTGTCCGTGGTATACATAAGTTGAAAGTTAGAATCCCCAAAAACACAAAAAAATGACACGTTTGAAAAATTCCACTATTAGGCGAATTTTAATTTTGTTAAGAAAATTTTGAAACGAAAAAAGTTACTTTAAATTTTTTTAATATATGTAACAACTATTATAAAAATATCATCTCCTGAAAATAACATCCAGGTTTCTACCTATTTCCGTTTTAAAAAAAGATTATTTCAACATTTTTAATATTGTTAAAGTCATCGCTAAACTTTTTTTGTATGTCTCAACTTTTGTATATATCGCTGGCCTTTTAAATATGTGAACACGAACAAAGCAAGATATTAAAATTGTTGTATATTTCCAAAAAGTTTTTCAAAAACATTTTCTTCAATAATATGTTCTACCAATTTTTACAAAAAAATTGGCAATTCAAGTAAAAAAATCCAGGCCTATTCTGGTACCCCCTTTTAATTTTTCATTTCTCTTCTACACTTTCAATTTTCCTCACTGCAGAGAAAAAAAAATTGGCAATTCAAAAAAAAAAAATCCCGTATCACCTAATCCCGTATTTTTTGGCAGAACGAATCAAATCCATTCAATTTTCAAGAACACTCAACGTCCATCAACCTTCTACGAACTATGCATCAGCTAACATTCTCCATTTTTAAACATAATTTTATAAAATGTAATCTGCTCCACCTACCGTCGCCACACTCTTTCGCGGAAGAAGAGATAATTCTGCATTGGTGCAAAACTTAAGCAACAGGTGGGTTTTTTGCCATAACTCCACAAGAAATCATCAGAGAGACATGACATTCTGAAATGAGGAAGAGTATTATGTACGTAAAGGATGACGAAAGCATCGGCGCTGGAAAAGGAATACAATGCATACGATATGGAATCAAACAAAAACAAGCTTTATTGAACGCATAGTAACTTGATTTATGATTGTTATCCAAGAGGAAGAACAGAAAGCAGATGTTCCTTAATATGGGATATGCCCTCCCCTCACTGCAATGGTGGCTTTGCACCATCTCCGCATACTCAGAACCAGCTGGTGCAACATTTCTTGCGGTAGGAGTGCCCATTCCTCAATCAGCATCTGTTTGAGTTGTTGGGTGTTCTCAGGAGGATGTAAGCGTACTGCAATGAGTCTCCCCAAAGCATCCCACACATGTTCGACGGGATTTAAATCTGGGGAGTACGCTGGCAAATCCATTCGAGTGATATCTTCACATTTTCAGTAGCTCCTCAACAGCAAGAGTCCGATGTGGCCGTACATTGTCATCCATAAAAATGAAGTCTGGGCAATGGCACCTCGGAACAGACGCACATGTGGAAGGAGTACCTTCTCACAATAGCGATGCCCGGTTACAGACCCTCTGTCGAAAACATGGAGCTCAGTTCGCCCGTTCAGCAAAATGCCTCCCCAGACAAGAACTCCAGAACCACCATAACGGTGACTTTCCTTGATGTTACTGGGATAAAACGGGTCCCAACCTCCTCCAAATCAAAACGTGTCGAGAATCGCTTCTGGTACAGAACCGACTCTCATCCGTAAAGAGGACACGACTCCATTGATCAGTTGTCCAGTTTTTGTGCTCTCTGCATCACTGTAACCACCGGCAGGCGAATAGGCCCCCTTTGTGAAGGCGTCTGGCCACAGTAAACCGCGACAGTTGTCGCCCCTTTGTGTACAGAGTTGCTGAGCAATGGCGCTGGCTGACTGCTGTCGGCCTCTTTTCGCCTGCAGGACGATATATCGGTCATCCCCTGCAGTATTCTTCCTCGGGTGGCCATCACCAATATTTCTAACAGCTGTACCTGTGGTTTGGAACGCTTTCCAAGCTCGCGAAACGACACTTTTGTTGATTCCGAACTCTGCAGCTGCACTGGTGACAGTACGCCCCTCCTCCAGCATTCCGATCATTCTTCCATGTGTGAAGTCGTCCAGGTGATTTCTTCTAGCATATTTCACGAACTGACTCACTGGCACTTGCAGCGAATATGTTGAATTGCGTCTCCGTCCTTCCTTTTATTTTACTGTTGAGCTGTGCACTCCGACATCACGCGTTTTGCGTACGCTCACGTCGCCTCCGACGTTTCGTTCCTGATATTTACATACGCATGACGTTTCTACTGACTTACGTTTTATTGATCTCCAGACGTCCTTTTCTGCAATTTCATGGCTATTTGCTAAATTTTTACATTGTTGCTTAAGTTTTGCACACCAGTGTATTTGCTTGCAGCCAACCCCCGGAATGGGCGAAATCCAGTAACTCAAACGTCGAAGTAATTTCTCTCCTCCAATAAAGTGGATGAAGAAATCGGATTATTTCCAGAGCTTTGATTTCGTTAATGTCATAAGGTGATCGCCCTAAACCACTGCGAGTGTGTCAACTAAGTCTGAGTAAGTCCGCAACACATAGTTAAGAAAATATTGCTTACGGTCAAATGGGAAGGTCGTTTTCCACCTTAGAAGCTTTGGCGATTTTCCATAACGTAAACAGGATAGCGATGATATTAGAGATTGGGTCTCATAAGAAATTTCAATTAAAGGTCTTCCAGTCTGGATCGTTGTTTATCCGGATTTGCCAGTTTTTCGCTCCAGTGAGCCAGAAGTTATATTTATACGCCTCTGAAAATATTATCTTATTTGTGAAGACATTAAGTGATATTTAAACATATTAAAACAAACTAATATTATGTTGGACTTTAATAACGACTAAAACACCAATAATTGTGCAATGTAAAATACAGTTTGTATTTATTTTAATGTTTCGAAGTTCAAATCTATAGCTATGCAATGTGCTCTTGTATGTTAAATTTTATCTTGTAAAAATAGGATGAATTTATATAGATTTTTAAGTTGTAATAATAAAGATTATCAAAGGAATTTAGGGTATTTCAATGAATAAAGTATTAATTCAACATCTGGATTATCATTTATTCAGAAATGAAAGTTTACCGCTCCAGTCATAAAAGAAATTTTATCTCTAAACATCTCAACTTAAATACCATCATCTTGTTAGTAAATAAGATTAAAGCTAGATTTTTATATGTTATTTATACCTATAGAAAGTGTTTAATGATATGTTATCAAATTTATCTCAATAGCGATAGAATTGCTTCGTGATTTAGGGATTATGCATAATACTGTAGCATTTTACAGTTAGGTGCAATGTTAAAACAAATAATGTTATGTAACAAATATTTGCACTTTCTTTTGTACCTTATATGTAGCATTTTAATTGACATGGATTTATTTATTCCTTGTTTGACATAAGCTTAAACACCTACCCATTTGAATTCAATTATAATTTTTTGATGTTCAATAAAATGATTTCATTTTTCACCAAACTGCATTAATATTTATGAGAAATTTTTTTTTTTACTGGAATAATTTTTACTTTAATCAGTGATGATTTCTCGCTACAATCTAGAAACAATATTTATAAAAGTTTTCCAGAAATAACACTAAAAAAAAAAATAATGAAATATTTAAAAAGATTAATGCTCAAAAATGAAACAAAAACACTTTAATCAATGAGGATTTCTTTCTACGACCCATAAATAATTTTTATAGAAGTTTTCCAGAAAACTACAGATTGTTTTACCTGCCATCTCCAAATAGCTATCCTCTATATCCTTTAAAAGAACTTAAAGTAGTGTCCCGCAATACTCCTCCAAGCGAATGCTATTGATGCTCCTCCAAGCGAAGATAGCCAACCGTCATGTTTCAATCCGGTACAATTGCTAAACTGAATTTCGTATTTCCCTTTTGAACTGAAGGAACTCTTACCTTAAATTCATCAATCCTCCGGCCGGTTTACATAAGTACATTTAATTAACTGAGTCTGCTTAAGATTCCACGAAAATAAAAATATTGTAGCATTTCGATGACGAAACTTCAATGAACTTCACGGCGACTAATTTAGAGAACCACGAGGGAATATTTGTGAAAAAATTCTTCAAACCGAGATAAAATGGGTGTGCAAAGATTTTTCCTACAAAATACTCTGGAATCGGAGTACATCCCCAAGTTAATGTCCGATCGACTGTGTGCGAAACAAAGAGAGGGCGAAAAGAGATTTATACGAAGATAGGCAACTTCGCCAAATGTAGAATTCAAAGAGATTTCGAAACTTAGCGAGCCAAGAACTTAATTAATTAGCTTCCAACTTAAAACATTTGACGGATCTCTATTTGGAATAAAAATAGTTGACGAACAGAAAGATAAGCATTATAAATATTTAAGAAGATATTTTATTTATTTTTATGTTATTACAAATTAATAATTCAGTTCGGTTCTTCAAAAAATAAAAAGGCATTTTTCCAGTATTTAATTATATTTTTTTCTAAAAATATAAATGGTTTAATTCCGCATTTAATGCAATTCGTCGATTTTATTTTATCTACGAAAATTCGAAATAGAATGAATTATAAATAGAAAGATAAACGTTAAAAATGTATACTGAAAACAGATATTATTTGAATTAATATTGTAAATAAATCAATAATTTAGTTTAGTTTACCAATAAGCTTATGTACAGAATTATATTGTATTTTTCTTTATATTATATCGCCTCGACATTAAAAATGTCTGCTCGTATCCAGATTTTTACTAATGTAGGAGATTATCCATAAAAGTATTCCTGAAGTATACTGAAAGTATTCCTATGCTAACTTCTTTAAATTAGAACTTTAATCCACTTAAATAACTTTAATTGTTAAACATTATTAAATGTAAAATAGCAGAATAGGGACTGTTGGGATTACAAAAAATATTTCATCAAAATTTGAATTGTAAACAGTACAAGAAATACGGGTTACCACATTTGACAATTTATCGCCCAGCCGATTCCACGAAAAAAGTTCCAGCGGCGCCTTTTTTTTTTTGTGATTTGACCAAAATGTTTAGCGAGTTTAGTAGAAATGTAAGTATTTTCAAGAAATATTTGTGTTAAAATAAGTTAAATGTCATTGCTAAACTATTTCCTTCAAAATAAATAAAATAGCTTGTATTACATACCAATGCTTGCTTTGCTGTTATATGTGCCTGGCCTTTTTAAAGTAAATAATGTGAACATGATAATCATTAATTAAATTATCATTACTTAATCAATCATCAAATTAATAAAATTCATCTTTCTATAGATTCATAACTGTAACTGTCCCGTGATATATATAAGTTAAAATTTAGATTCACCAAAATGAACAAAAAATTATAACGTTTGCAAAATTCCACTTTTAGACGAATTTTAATTTTGTTAAGAAGAAAATTTTGAAACGAAAGAAGTTACTTAAATTTTTTTAAAATAGATATAACAACTATTATAAAATATCATCTCTAAAAATAACATCCGGTGTTCTACCCATTTCAAAAGATTATTTCATCATATTTATATGGAAGTGCATTTTTTGTCTGTGTACCTGACATATCTAACATATTAAAATTCTGCACATTTTCAAAATGTTATTTTTGTTATGTTCTACCAAGTTTTACCCATACACACTCAGGCGTATCCTGGTTATCCTGTACGAAAAAAAAGTTATGTACGAAATCACATCCAGGCCAATCCTGTACGATAAAAGTTAATTTAAATTTAGATAAATAGATATAACAACTAGAATAAAAATAACATCTCTCTGAAAATAACATCCAGTTTTCTACCCATTACCAAAAGAATATTTCAACATTTTTTAATATTAACGTGCCAGTTTTTTTCGTGTACTTGACATATGTAAGATATTAAAATTCTACATATTTTCAAACGTTTTTCAAAAACCGTTTTTTTTATCAATATATTCTACCAGTTTTACACACACAAAAAAATCTGGCAATTCAAGTCATAAACAGTCAGGCCTCTCCTGGTACCCAATTTCATTTCTCTTCTTCTAATTTTCTTCACTGCAGAAAAAAAAATCCTGTACCAGATTCGTTTTTTTTTTGCAGAACGAATTGAATTGATTCAATTTTCAAGAGTACTCAACGTCCATCAACCTACTACGAACCATGCACCTAGCTAACATTCTCCATTTTTAAATATAATTTTATAAAATGTAATCTGTTCCCCCCTACCATCACCACACTCTTTCGCAGGCGAAGAGGTAATTCCATTTGCTTGCAGCCAACCCCGGAATGGGCGAAATCCAGTAACTCAAACGTCAAAGTAATTCTTTCCTCCAATAAAGTGGATGAAGAAATCGGATTATTTCCAGAGCTTTGCTTTCGTTAATGTCATAAGGTGATCGCCCTGAGCCACTGCGAGTGTGTCAAGTAAGTCTTCAGTAAGTCCGCAGCACATAGTTACGAAAATATTGCTCACGGTCAAATGGGAAGTTCGTTTTCCACCTTAGAAGCTTCGGCGATTTTCCATAACGTAAACAGGATAGTGATACGATTACAGCTTGGGTCCTATAAGAAATTTGAATTAAATGTCTTATAGTCTGGATTAGTGTTTATCCGGATTTGCCAGTTTTTCGCTCCAGTTAGCCAGAAGTTGTATTTATACGCATCTCTTATCTTATAGTCATTTATCTTATAGTCTGGATTAGTGTTTATTCGGATTTGCCAGTTTTTCGCTCCAGTGAGCCAGAAGTAGTATTTATACGCATCGGGAAATATTGCAACGTGTAAGATATAGTTTCTATTTATTTTAATGTTTTGATGTTCAAAACTATAATTTTACAATATGGTCTTGTATGTTAAATTTTTTTTTCTAAAATAGGATGGATGTACATGGATTTTTCAATTGTAATAATAGCGATTGAAAAGGAATTTAAAATAATTCAATGAATAAAGTATTATTAATTAAACATCTATTCAGAAATGCTAGTTTTTCGCTCCGATGATCAAGAAGTCATATTTCTAAGCATCTCAACTTGAATATAATTATAGTGTTAGTTGATAAGATTATAGATGGATTTTAATATTGTATTTATGCATAAAAATATGTAATGATATCAAATTTATCTCCGATAGAAATGCTTCTTTAATTAGGAAATATGCAAAATACTGTAGCATTTTGTAGTTAAGTGGGATCTTCAAACAAATAAATTTAGATAACAAATATGCGCTAGCTTTTTTATATCTTATATGTAGACTTTTTTCAAGATCCTTATTTCTCAAAAGCTTAAAAACCTACCCATTTGAATAAAATTATAATTTTTTGAAGTTAAATAAAATAATTTCAATTTTCGCCAAACTCCATTAATATTTATGAAACATTACTTTTTTATTGGAATACATTTTACTTTAATCAATTATATTTCTTGTTACGTCCTACAAACAACATTCATAGAATTTTAACAGAAATAATACATAAATAAATAAATAAAATTTCAAAAAATAATGAAATATTTAAAAACATTGCTAAAAAAAAAAAAAATTTTCCACAAATGAAAGTAAATCGCTTTTATCAATGATGATTTTTTGCTACGACCCAGAAAAAATATATTTATAGTTTTTCAGAAAACTACAGAATGTGTTTCCTACCATCTTTAATTAGCCTGAACTTCGTGTTTCCCTTTTAAATCGAAGACATTTATGGACATCGAAATATTTATGGAAATTTTTCAGAAAACTAAAGAATGTGTTTCCTGCCATTTAAAAAATAGCTATCCTTTATATCCTTTAAAAGAACTTAAAGTAGTGTCCTGCAATACTTCTTTGATGCTCCTCCAAGCGAAGAAAGTCAACCACCATCTTCAATCCGGTACAAATGCCAGACTGAACTTCGTACTTCCCTTTTAAACTGAAGGAACTTCTACCTTAAATTCATCAATCCTTCGCCCAGTTTGCACAAGTAGATTTAATTAACTGAGTCTGCTTAAGATTCGACGAAAACGAAAAACATTTCTGCATTTTGGATGACGAAACTTCAATGAAATCTTGGTGACTCATTTAGAGAACCCCGCCACGAGGGAATATTTGTAGAAAATTCTTCAAACCGAGATAGAGAGAGTGTACAAAGGCTTTTCTCCAAAATACCCGGATTCGGAGTACATCCCCGAGTTAATACCCGATCGACTGCATGCGAAACAAAGAGAAGGCGAAAAGAGATTTATACGAAGACAGCCGACTTCGCCAAATTTAGAATTCAAAGAGATTTCGAAACTTATCGAGCTCTGACTTAATTAGCTTTGAATTTAAAACATTTGATGGATCTCTTCTTGGAATAAAGATAATTTACGAACAGAAAGATAAGCATTATAAATATTTAAGAGAATATTTTTTTTTAATTTTTATGTTATGAAAGATTAATAATTCAGTACGGTTCATCAAATAACAAAAAAGTCATTTTACCAGAATTTTCTTTTTTCTTTCTAAAAACATAAATAGTTTAATTCCGCATTTAAAGCAATGCGTAGATCTCATTTTATCTATGAGAATTCGAAATAAAAAGGATTATAAATAGAAAGAGGAAATTTAAAAATGCATATTGCAAACAGATATTATTTAAATTAATTTAATTGTAAATCAATAATTTAGTTAAGTTTCCCAATAAGCTTATGAACAGAATTATATTGTGTTTACTTTATAGTGTATCGTCTCAACATTAAGAACCTGTGCTCGTATCCAGATTTTTACTAATGTAGGAGATTATTTACATTAAAAAATAATTAAATATCATCTGCATTAAATTAGAACGACTTTAACCAACTTAAATGAGTTAAACTGTTCAAAATTATTAAAGGTAAAATCGCAGAATAGGGGCCGTTGGGATTTTGCATCAAAAATATTTTCGTCAAAGTGCGCCAAGAAACCCTGGTTACCTTGTTTGGCATTCCCACACGATAAGTTTATCGACCAGCTGGCTCCTCAAAAAAGTTTCCAAATCCCAACGACCTCTATTTCGCGATTTGCTAAAATATTTAGCGAGTTTATTGGTGTATAAAATAAAATCGCTAAACATTTGGCAACACAAACAAATATTTTCAAGAAATATTTGCTTTAAAATAAGTTAAATGCCATTACTATACTATTTCATTCACAATAAGTAAAATAGCTTGTATTACATATCATTGTTTGCTGTGCTATTATATATTGCTTGCCTTTTTAATAATAGCAAATAATGGGAACATGATAAAAGCAAACATTAAATTATTAATATTCGTCTTTCTAAGTATATATTCTTAATTGTGATTGTCCGTGGTATACATAAGTAGAAATGCAGAGTCACCAAAAAGTATATAAAATTGACAATGTTTGCAAAATTCCACTTTTGGACATATTTTAATTTTGTTAAAAGAAAATTTTGAACCAAAAATGTATTGAAAATGTTTTTAAATAGATATAGCAACTATTATAAAAATATCATTTCTCTGAAAATAACATCTAGTTTTATACCCATTATCCAACTGGTTATTTCAAACGTTTTAAAATTAAAGTGCATTTCATTTTTTTTTGTGTGTGTACTTGACATATCTAAGATATTAAAATTCTGCATATTTAAAAAAATGTTTTGCCAACAATATGTTCTACCCAGTTTTACAGGCAATTCAAATCAAAAACACCTCGGCCTATCCTGGTATCCAATTTCATTTCTCTTCTGTACTTTCAATTTTCCTCACATGAAGAAATTGATTATTTCAGAGCTTTGCTTTCGTTAATGTCATAAGGTGATCGCCCTAAGCCACTGCGAGTGTGTCAACTAAGTCTTCAGTAAGTCCACAGCACATAGTTACGAAAATATTGTTTACGGTCAAATGGGAAGGTCGTTTTCCACCTTAGAAGCTTTGGCGATTTTCCATAACGTAAGCAGGATAGCGATGCGATTAGAGCAGGGTCTCATGAGAAATTCCAATTAAAGATCTTCCAGTCTGGATTGTTGTTTATCCGGATTAGCCAGTTTTTCGCTCCAGTGAGCCAGAAGTTATATTTATACGCATCGGAAGTGTTGCGAGTTATCTTATTAGTGAAGTTGTTTAAACATATTAAAACTATCTGATATTGTGTTGAACTTTAATAGCGACTAAAACACCAATAATCGTGCAGTGTGTAATATACAGTTTGAATTTATTTTAGCGTTTTGAAGCTCAAAACTATAATGATACAATAGGCGCTGGTATGCTAAATTTTATTTTGTAAAATAGATTTTACATGGAAATTTACATGGATTTTTGAGTGGTAATTTTAACGTTTAGAAAGGAATTTAAGGTATTTCAATGAATAAAGTATTAATCTGGATTATCTTTTATTCAGAAATGCCCTCTCCAGTGTTCAAGAAAGATATATCTCTAAGCATCTCAACTTAAATACGATTATCTTGTTAGTAGATAAAATTAAAGCTTGAGTTTAATATGGTATTTATACATAGAAAAAGTGTTTAATGATATCAATTTCATTTTAACAGCTATTGAAATATTTCGTTATTTAGGGATTATGCAAAATACTGTAGCTTTTTGCATTTACATGGGATTTTCAAATTAATAACTTTAGATAACAAGTATGCGTCAGTTCTGTTATGCGTTATATGTAGCATTTTAATTGACATGGATTTGTTTATCCCTCACTTAACATAACTTTAAACACCTACCCATTTTAATTAAAATATAATTTATTTATTTATTAATACAATGAGGGATGATGGATGATTTCAAACGTTACCACGAGGTCTTACCCCGGTAACGTCTGAAAAAAAAAGAACTATTTATGAGTTGTCTTATATTCATGCATACTTGTCAAGTTGGTCCTATGTGATTGATATAGAGTACATGATCATTCACTGCGGTGCTCTTTAAGTTTACTGCTAATGATTTGTTAGTGATACTTAAAGGCATTAAATTAAGTGCATTAACTTTACATTAATAATTGCTGCTGAAAGATTACCAATGGCTGGAAATAATAATAAAAATTGTATTCCATTTAACCATAATTGCGGTCAATTTCCACTCTTTGTTTTGCAGTACTCTGAGCAATTGGATATGAATTCACCAAAATGCATAACAAAACTTTATTCATAATTGAAATTTCTGGTAATTAATATCGTGTACCGCCTTAATGTATACTTAATCTAAATAATTAATACTATAATCCATCACTCGCCTTCCAACGTCATCTGCAGAATGGCTTTGAGAATTTCGGAATTTATTAGAGAAATAAGTCCAGATTAAAAGTTTGCTCTAATGATTCCCCCTCGCCTATCATATCGTCGTTGAATGCAGTTATAATGGGGAGAAAATGAATAAATGGAGCCAATTATTCTTCCTTAAATGCAATTTTCTCCAAATTGGAAGGAACGTTTAAGAATTTAGTGGATACTTAGCAGCTGAAATCTTAATAGCTGAAATTCAGTAATTTCTTTAAACTGGGGAGACTCGGAGAAATAGTATCATCACAAATGCGTATATAAAGTAGTGAATTATTTAGATGCATAGAAAAACACTTAATTATGTATGTTTTTAATATTTTGTAAGAAATAGATGGAAAACTATGATGACGGAAATGACTTTCCAGAAAAAAACGAAAAGTGGGGAAGGGTTCTGATGATGTCCTTGATGCCTTAACGTAATCTCTGAACCGACGTTATTCACTTAACACTACCCAGGAGGTGCGTGTGGCTTGAAGATAAGCTGCTGACGCGGAGTAACACTACCTGCGCAACGCTGTACGATTCTGTTAGACCGGGACCTACGGTTTAAAATGGATTCCGAACCACTACATGACGCCGCCGGGATTCAAACCCGAAACCTGGGGTATCGAGTGCCAGAGTGCTAGCCACTCGGCCATTCATTCCCGGAAATGACTGAATATGATAGTGATAGCTATAAATAGTGATGATGGTGATAAATGATAGCTTCTCCTTTTGTTGAAAATTTTCATTATAGGGGAACCAGTTAGCAAACTCAACATTATATTTATCTGCACAATCTGTCAATTTGATTTTGAGGTCATATCAACATATTCCATCGTAAGAGATCCCTTTGTTTTCAATTCATGAAATGAAGACAATTACATTAAATCTGTTTGACGAATTTCTTTGCTAGTCAATTTTCATGAATGTCATAAAATGTAATCATCAGTGGACGCTACTAATACTGAATAGGAAACGACTAAATATGATAGTGATAAATGATAGCGTCTCCATTTTTTGTGCCACAGGGTTCGAGTCGCGGTGGTGCCATGGATGTTGTAGAAGTTCGGAATCCATTTAAGGTCATCGTCTTATATGACTAACTTACTACTACTACTACTACTACTACTACTACAGCACCTCAACACATCACTGTGCCTAGAGTTGAGTTTGGGAATGATGTGAGTGAGAAGAAGTCTGATTGGACTCTTTGACGCTATACAGTCATATGAGATCGGGACCTACGGCTTAAAGTGATTCCGAACCACTACAAACATACATGGCACCCCTCGGACTAGAAACCCGAAACCTGTAGCACTGAGCACCTGAATGTCTTATATGACTAGAGCGTTGAGCATGCGTGAAAAAGAAAACTTTTCTTGTCTCGATATTTGCCAGTAGGCAGACAGCCTTGGTCCACCATGGGACTGGTATGCCACTGATTATGATGAAGATGTATGTAAATTCACTACTTTACAGCCTAAAACAAATCTCTATTTATAACACTATTTAATTTGCTAAAAAAAAATTCTACTACTTTGCAAGAAGTCATTTTAAAATATAAATAAAACTAACTCCATAAACATAAAATGAAATAATTACATTTCCATAGCATAAAAATTACATTAAAATTTTATTTCTTTGATATTTTCCAGTAATTATTCCTCATATACTTGAAGACTTCAAAGAGAGTTATCAAATGATTTTTCCCAATTAAAATTTATATATAAAAAACACAAAAGACATAAATGGTTGTAGATTTCAACTAAACCTTTAAAAGGAAACTATTTTCAAACATTAAAAAAAAAATTCACAATAATCCAAATCACTTTAATTAATGACGGCTTAGAAACAATATTTATGGACATTTCCAGAAAACTAAAGAATGTGTTTCCTGCCATTTAAAAAATAGCTATCCTTTATATCCTTTAAAAAGAACTTAAAGTAGTGTCCTGCAATACTTCTTTGATGCTCCTCCAAGCGAAGAAAGCCAGCCACCATGCTTCAATCCGGTACAAATGCTAGGCTGAACTTCGCACTTCCCTTTTAAACTGAAGGAACTTTTACCTTAAATTCATCAATTCTCCGCCAGTTTGCACAAGTAGATTTAATTAACTGAGTCTGCTTAAGATTCGACAAAAAGAAAATATTTTAGCATTTCAGATGACGAAACTTCAATGAAATCTCGGAGACTAATTTAGAAAACCCCGCCAAGAGGGAATATTTGTGGAAGATTCTTTAAACCGAGATAAAAGGGGTATACAAAGGTGTTTCCCCAAAATACATTGGAATCGAAGTTAATACCCCCAAGTTAATACCCGATCGACTGTACTATGCGGAACAAAGAGAGGGCGAAAAGAGATTCATACGATGGCAGCCAACTTCGCCAAATTTAGAATTCAAAGAGATTTCTAAACTTATCGAGCTCAGTTATTTACGATTATTTACGCTCTGGAATAAAAATATTTACGATAAATTTTTTATTTTTCTTTCTAAAAATATAAATAGTTTAATTCTTCAAAAATCATTTAAAGCAATTGGTTCGATTTCATTTTTTATCTAAATAGAATATTCGAAATAGAATGAATTATTAAATAGAAATATAAACATTAAAAATGTATACTGTAAACAGATACTATTTAAATTATTCTCCATAAGCTTTTGCACACAATTATATTGCATTGTTTTTGCTCTTCCGCGACATTAAGAAGCTGTGTTCATATCCAGGTTTTCACTAATATAGGAAATCATCCATAAAAGTATTATCTGCTAACTTCTTTAAATTAAAATGACTTTAACCCATTTAAATGGATTTAACTGTTCAAAATTATTACAGGTAAAATCGCAGAATAGGGGCCGTTGGGATTTAGCACCACAAAATATTTCGTCAAAGTGCGGCAAGTAACGAGTTTCGATTGTAAATGAAGTGAATTGAAAAGCGGTACAAGAAGCACTGGTTAGCACATTTGGCAACTTATCGCCCAGCGGGCTTCACAAAAAGCTCTGCCAAATCCCAATGGCCCCTATTTTTGTATTTTCAAGAAATATTTGCTTTAAAATAAGTTAAATGCCATTGCTAAACTATTTGTTTCAAAATAAGTAAAATAGCTTTTATTACATATCATGCTTGATTTGTTATATATATGGCTGGCTTTCATTAAAGTAAATTATGTAAACATGATAAAAGTAATCATTAAATTAATAAAATTCATCTTTCTATATATTCTCTTCTGTCCGTGGAATACATAAGTTGTAATGTATATTCTCCAAGGTAGACAAAAAAATGATAATGTTTACAAAATTGCAACTTAATTAAAACGAATTTTAATTTTGTTAAGACGGAAATTTTGAAACGAAAAAAGTTATTTTATATTTTGTTAAATATATATAACAACTATTACCAAAATATCATCTCTTTGAAAATAACATCCACTTTTTACCTATTTCCAAAAGATTATTTCAACATTTTTAATATTAAAGTGATTTAACAGGATAGCGAGGGCGATTAGAGCCGGGTCTCATAAGAAATTTCAATTAAAGACTTTCGAGTCTGGTTGATTGTTTACCCGGATTTGCCAGCTTTTCGGTCCAGTGAGCCGGAAGGTATATTTATACGCACCGTAAAATGTTATCTTATTAGTGAACAAATTAAGTGATATTTAAACGTATTAAAACTAGCTGATATTGCGTTCAACTTTAAAAACGACTAAAATAATCGTGCAACGTGCAAAAATACAGTTTGTATTTATTTTAATGTTTTGAAATTCAAAACTATAACTATACAATATGTGCTTGTATTCTAAATTTAATCTTGTAAAATAGGATGGATTTACATGGATTTTTAAAATGTAATTATAAAGATTATAAAAGGAATTTAGAGGGTATTTAAATGGCTAAAGTATTATTTCAACATCTGGATTATTATTTATTCAGAAATGAAAGTTTATCGCTCCAGTGATCAAGAAGTTATATCTCTAAGCATCTCAACTTAAATACCATCATCATGTTAGTAGATAAGATTAAAAAGCTAGATTTTAATATGGTATTTATACATAGAAAAAGTGTTTAGTGATATAAAATTCATTTTAATAGCGATTGAAATGTTTCGTTATTTAGGGATTATGCAAAATTCGGTCGCCTTTTGCAATTAGATGGAATGTTTAACAAATAACTTTAGATAACAAGTATGCTCACTTTCCGTTATGTGTTATAGGTTGCATTTTAATGGATATGGATTTATTTATCCCTCTTATGACATAAGCTTAAACACCTACCTATTTGAATTAAATAATAATTTTTTTGATTATTAATAAAACGATGGATGATTTCAGGCGTTATCGCGTGGTTCAGCTACTGTAACGTCTGAGGAAAAAAAAAGAATCTTTATGAGTACTACTACTTATGCTTTCCAATTTGGTCCTATGTGATTAATATAGAGTACATAATCATTTAATTCAGTGCTATAGCAGCTTTAGTTTGGGAAAAGTTTTAGATCCTACTTCTGTAATCTAGTGATCACATTCAAATGTTCGGTTGGCCAGTGGCACACCTAGGCGTATTAGCAAGGGAAAGTGAATCTGAAAATCAATGTACTTATCAATTATATATAAAATTTATCAGGATATTGAAAATTCATGAAAATTAAAAATTCATTCGTTTATTTAGTTTATTAATAATAATCAATATATTTAAAAGAGTCCGAGACCAGTTCTGGGAAACTATGGAAAAGTAAAAAGCTAGAGTTCACTAGCTGGGAAGATTAATTCAAAGCGTCTGCCCCGAAAGTGAATGAAATTATATGCACATCACTGAAAGTGGTCTGGTTAGTATCATGTTTATCTTGATAAAAAAGAATGGTAGAGAGCTGTCAGCGATAAAGTAGATGGTAAATTATAGAATTATAATAGTTAAAGAGGGGTTGTTACCAAAAAATGCGAAACTAAATTTAATAGGCGTTACTATAGTAACTGAAGTTAGTTTCGGTCGGGAATTCAATAAAAGCAAAGCGGTATTATTTACTGTATATAGATATATATGTTCTACTGTATACATTAGTAATAAAGCATGTTCCAACACGATTAAATGAAATTCATAAACGATTTTCAGATTTTTGTCATCCATTTTAATTGCTTATTTTTTAAATATTTAGATTAGCACCACTTCTTAAATCATTCCATGTAATGTCAAATATGGGTATTAAAAATGACTTTTAAAGCAGGGATGACAAACTGTACTTATACAAATGGCCCCAGCTATTGCAAAGAGCTTCACATGTGTGTTGCAATCTGATCACTTGTCACACACACACACACACACACACACACACACACACACATGTAATCAATCTCTATACTATTTGTATTTCATTTGACTATATATATACATACATATATATATATATATATATATATATATATATATATATATATATATATATATATATATATACTCAAGAGCCAAAACATTTTGACCACCCCTACATTTTGCAATGAACTCGCCTGGATGACGTGGAAGGCACGTGATCAGGTGGAAGTGGTATTTAACTGGTATTGGTGGTGGTATTAATCCATGCCAAGGCTGGTTGAAGCTGTGTTGCGACGCCAAAGGTGGGCCAACTCGTTATTGACAGATGGTCATAATGTTTTGGGTCTTGAGTATATATATATATATATATATATGTATATATGATATATTAATTTGTATGTTAGATACCTGCCATATGTGTATTTATAAAAACGTATATACATATGTGGGACTTGATGGCTGAGTGTCTGGCGCTAAGTGCCACAGGTTTCGGGTTCAAGTCTCGACGGTGTCATTGGATTTTGTAGGGGTTTGAATCCATTTCAAACCGGAAGCCCTAGTCTAATATGTTGGGAGCTGGGCAACCCCTACCGTAAGAAGATACATCTCCTGTTTTGGAATCTGCCTGTAGCAGACGACCATAGTCCAACATAGACTTTGTGCCAGGGAGTTAGTTAGCTAGAAAAGAATTCAGAAATTCATTGTCTTCAATCTCATTATCCTCCAGTTTTTCTCTCAGATGATTTGTTAATATATTGGTAATATGATGATTTGATAACCTTTATTTAATTAATACTTAATTAATTATTAATAATGTGATTTTCTAGAGAAACAGAAAATGCATGATTTAACCTACTTATCTTTATTCTTAACAATTGTAATTTGGAATACAGAATGGTGAACTTTGAAGTGAGAAATAAATTATCAGTTAGCATAATTACCTACAGAGAATCTTTAGCTTCTAATATATTATTATGTTAATACTAAAAACTAAAACCTTAAATTCCTGCTGCGTTTTATTTATTTTTTTTAACAGCTTCCAATTTTGCTTTAAATACATTCCAGTTATGCGATTTTAATTTTATCATTCGTATGCAGTGTATGCATTTCCCATTATACGAAGGGGCGTGGTGGAAAAACATAATTAATGTCAAGTCAGAATTTGAAGCAATGACATCACTCACAAAGAAATTGAACCCTTTATTGTAATTCAGCCAAAAAACAATAGAAAGTATAATGTTACTGATGAATGATTTTGTATTCTTTGAAGTAAAAAAGCATCCGTTGGGAAATCAAAAAGGAATAAAGCAATACGTTCGTTTGTAATTGCTATTTTTACTGAAGACATTTTTGAAACATAATACAGTCTGCTTTTATTGTGTAATAATACAAAGCTGTTATGAATGAAGGCGTAATTGTATTTTAATGAATGGATGTTCTCAGTGGAATGCTAGCGCATTTTTAATAGAACCAAAACAAGATTTCTATTAGTTTCTATCTATTAAATCGTCAACTTTCTTACTAAAGGTAATGGAAGAATGTAATAAAGCTAACTAAAAGGTAAGGAAGAAATAACAAATACTATTTTTGAAATGAGATCTAAGTCTATAAATTTAGAAAAATTTATTTTAATAACCCTAATCAAAGTAATTTCTTTAATAAAAGATTATAAAAGAAACTTTGATATTATATGTATAAATTAATATATTTAAACAACACTATTTTGGGTCTGATGGCTGATTAACTAGCGCTCTGGTGCTCGGTACCACAGGTTTTGGGCTCTGGTACCGGTAATGCAATGAATGCTTGTAGTGGTTGGAAATCCACGTTAAACAGTAAATTCCGGTATAAATACGACAGTTGGGCGTAGGATGACAACCCTACCCCGTAAAATGAAAAACATCTTCTATTTCGGAATCTACATCTAGGTGAGACGGCCATAATCCAACATGGACTTAGTGTCAGGGAGTTAGTTCGTTAGAGAATAATTCAAAATTTCATTATCCTCCCTTTTTTTTTTTTTTTATCTCAGAAAATTTCGTAACATTTATTAAATCAATCTTCGTTATGTGATTGTCTGGGAAAACAGAAAATGCATTGTTTAACCTTCTTTATCTTAATAATTGCAATTTGGAATTACAAAATGGCGTGAGATTTTGAAGTGAGAAATAAATTATCAGTTAACATAATTACTAATAGAGAAGTGCTTTTAGCTTCTATTCATACTATATATTTTGTAAATGTTAAAAACTGAAACCTTAAATTCCTGCTGTGTTTTATTTTATTTTTTCCTAACACCTTCCAATTACTTGCTTTAAATACATTCTAGTTATGCGATTTTAATTTTATCATTCGTATGCAGTGTACGTATTCCCCGTTATAAGAAGGGGCGTGGTGAAACGAAAGGCTACCACATAATTAAAGTCAAGTCAGAATTTGAAGCAATGACATTACTCACAAAGAAATTGAACCCTTTTATTGTAAGTCAGCCAAAAACAATAGAAAATATAATGTTACTGATGATTTTTCCTGATTTGTATTCTTTGAAGTAAAAAAGGAAAGCATCCGTTGGGAAATCAAAAGGATTTCTTTTTTTAAAAAAGCAATACGTTCGTTTGTAATTGCTATTTTAATACTGAAGACATTTTTGGAAACGTAATACAGTCTGCTTTTATTGTGTAATAATACAAGGCTGTTATGAATGAAGGCGTAATTGCATTCGAACGAATGGTTGTTCTTAATGGAATGCTAGCGAATTTTTAATAGAACAAAACAAGATTTCTATAAGTTTCTATCTATTAAATCGTCAACTTTCTTATTAAAAACTAATAGAAGAAGGTAACAAAGAACAATTGCAAATATTTTATCGAATTAAGATCTAAGTATAGAAATTTAGAAAAATCTACTTTAATAGCCTGAATCAAGGTAATTTATTAATAAAAAGATTATAAAATAAACTCTGATTGTATATATGCTGTTCTAATAAATCTGGCAATATAGAGACAGTTAATATTTATGCCATAAGCAAAGGCTGCACCTTTGTCATTCATTTAGCTCTACCCAAGTGCACGTGCAGCTTGAAGATATGCTACGGACGGGAGTAACACTACCCATACAACTTTCTACGGTTATATTAGACCGGAACCTACGGTGGATTCCGAACCACTACAAATATCCTTGCCACCGCCGGGACTCGAACCTGAAACGTGTGGTACCAAGTGCCAGAGCGCTAGCCACTTAAATTTAAATGTTTAGGGGTAATTATTAATTAGAGAAGCAATGTTAAAATAAAAATTGGTAATAATGAAAAGTAAATTAAACTGTTTAATGTATGATTTACAAAATATTTTAAAGGTATATAAAAAATATGTTAATTTTAATATTATAATATTTTTTAAAATATTTTATTAATTTTTAAATTTTATTTACAATAGTTATAAATAAATGTTCAGAAATGTTAGCAGTTAGAAATTGAACTAAATGAATATATGACTTAAACATATTTAGAACAGTAAAAGTATTGTAATAATTTCAAGATTTGAGAATGAAGAAAAATATTTAATTTCTTTACAACTTCAAATACAATCTATTCAATATATTTAAACTTTTTAAGAAATAATATTGTAACATATAAGAATGCATACTTTTGCATAATTGTAACATCAAAAATTGACAACAAGTTCATATATATTTTTGGAAAAGCTGATTAATCAAAGTTTGGCACAAAGCACATACATTACCACGCAGTCCATTCAAGTAAGTATTTTTTTTTTTTTCATATCCAACAAAAGAAACATGTTTTAGAAAAAAAGTTTATAACATTTTATTTTTGCACAGATGATTTTCTTTTGTATTATGGGGAATATCTCAGTCCACTAACAGATTAAACGTTATTTGCCCATTTGGTATAGCTCCTTTGGTGTGTTGAATGTTTTTGCCCATAATTTGCATGTGACCGTTATTGCCACACCTGTAATAGGCCTAGTGAATCTGACGCCAATAAGTGGTGACATGTACTCTGAATGTCCGCGATAGGGGAAGTACTTAGTTGGGAAACCATGAACTGGTGTGTATTCGATAATCCCCACGTTTTCTTGATCGGCGAATGAGTCCCCCTGGCAATCCAAGTACACCAAGTCAGTGAAAGAACTGGGATCATCAGTGACCTTCACGTATTTTGCAATTCTTCAGGGGAGTACGGTTCTGGGACCCATCCAGTGATATTGTTGAATTCCAAGAAGACGCATGGCATTCCTATATCATAACCATAATTGTTCGCATGGCTGCATCCTCGCATGAAGGGTTGAATGTCAAAATAACAGACTTTGTTCATGTCTTCCAAGTGGTTTCTACCATCACATGAAATAACATCATCACTTCTGTAAGCAGTTGGTCGGTAGCGGAGGAAGAATTCATCCAGCTGTTTTTGTCAAGTGTCGCCACGAACCGTCAGACCCATGCTCAAAACGGATGATGTGTTCGGGCATTTCTGGACGAGGCCATATCTATGAATAATGAAAAGATATTTAGAAACCTCTTTCATCATGTTAAGTCAATTTTTAGCAGATTTTAATCCTATTTTTGATGCATAATCTTGAGTGCTTTCGCTACTGTTATATTGCATGCAATCAATTTTCTTTAAAATACTCCCAACAAATTTTAATCTCGTGCTTTATCATACAAGATGGCAGTTTAATGCAGTTTTATATAAGAAACCATCACATCTTATGGCGAATCCTGCAGACAGAAGATTAATGGAAAATGGGTAATATATAAGAAATTCAGTTTAAGACAATAGTCATATGTGAATTTGCGACACTACATTGTCTTTGGTATCCTCAAATTGAAAGGAACATCCTCAAGTCAGCGATGGTCACTATAAAAATAAAAATATATATAGGCTTAGCAAAATGTAGGGATCGAGCTTTCAAATATATTTATATTAAAATAATTGGGGTCTAAATAAAAAGATTATTAATGCTGTGGGGAAAATAAGCACCACCCCTTTCTGGAGACGATTTTAAAAATAATTTCAGCATTTTTAAGATTTGCAAAAGAATTTTTCTTGTTGAACATAGATGGGCCTCATGCATCTAATGAAAAGTCCACCGATGATACCAAAGTTCTATTTTCTAATTAATCAAGTTTTTGAACAAGCTTGGTCTTGATTTTATTTAGCAAAAATAAGATGTCCCAAAGACTGTTGTAGTTTTTAATAACAAACCAGCAGCTTAAGGAACACAATTTGTTCTGTAATTTTTAAAAGCTTGATGATTAATAAACAATGTGTAACTGGATAAATATTGGAACATTGGAGAACTATGTAGACCAGACTGTTTAAATCCCAATTAATAATAGTTTAAATTCCAATTAATAAATAGTGTGTGTCTGGATAACGATTGGAACATTGAAGAACTATGTAGACCAGACTGTTCAAATCCCAATTAATAATAGTTTAAATTCCAATTAATAAATACTGTGTGGCTGGAGAACGATTGAAACATTGAAAAAATGTGGACATCAGGATGTTTAAATCCCAATTAATAATAGTTTAAATTCAATTACTACAGTACAATAAAGCAACATGCCTTCCATAACTTAATCGTAGTGGATTCGGATGAAAACATTAACTTTTCAGATTGCACGATAAAGTGTCAAACTTTAATTCAATTAAATATTTACAGTCTTTTAATGTTACGTCAATATTTAACAACATGCAAACATTATCTTAAAATAATATATTTATATACTAAAACTTACAAGGATGATTCTATCAAATATTAAAGCCTACTTAATTCTTTGCTTTTGATGTTATTAGTGATGCTATTTTGAAAAGTTTAAAAATATTTCCATTTTTAAAATATGCCTTATATTTTTCGGGAAGGCTATATTCTATATTTTGAGTAGATTAAAATTATAAACATTATTTTAATCATTCATACATCCATACGTTTATTCATGGGAAATCGCTAACTTTTTGTGAGGATTAATTTACATGAAATTTTTATTTATGATTAATGAAAAAAATTAAAAATCAGAAATAGCATTTTTAAATCATGTGAAATATTTTTTTTAAAAACTCTTTAAATTGATAACAATACCAACAGATTCGAAAAGACAGATTAACTTCTTAAAAAGAAATAATAAATCGAAAAAAAATATTTAATTTGAATTTTTTTTATTTTAAAGACAAAATGTGAAATGGAGAGGTTCTCTATTTAGTAAAAAGTATAAATACTAAAAAAAAAAAAAAAAATCCCAGTTAGGCAAATATTACTTTCCAGATAATTATAGTTTTTATTTTAATAAGTTTCATATTACCTTTACTAATCTTGAGCTGTCATAATCAACCTTCAATACAAGCACTGTTACCACTGTGATAACTGCACACAGGACTATGGCCATGAAGATCACTATTCCCCACTTCACCTTGGAATCGGGTAACCATTTTCTGAAACCCTTGTTGGCGCCTGAATTGTCAGCCGTGCCGCCAATGTCCATTTTAATTATATTGTCCTTGAGAGGAGAGTATTCAGCGGGTTCTTGGCCGTCTCTCTTCATATCGGTAACTGGTGTCTTTTCTTGCTTTCGGAATCTTTGTCGGGGCTGTCTTTTTGGTCTTTCTCGATATCTGTGTTCATCCACTTCTCCACATTTCGTCTACTCTCTAGTATTTCTGATGGCTAAACACAAGAAGGTGGAGGTTTATGTGGATGCTTTGTTCCTGGTGTTAATTAAAAGCAAAAATAAATTATTAAAATTATTAATTATATTCAGCTGCAACTAATTTGATAGCAAGGAGTCTGAATCCCCATTGATTGCACACATTACATTTATAGATTTCATAAAAGGGGTTTGATTTAGCTTGTCGCTCTATGCTATCTTGGCTGGTCACTTCGTGCACACTTTGTTCTAATTATACCGGGACCTACCTTTTTACTAGGATTTCGAACCACTAATAAACCTTCATGCCACCACCAGGGTTTGAACTTGAACCCTGTGGTAATAACGGCCAGGTTTGGTTTGTTTTTGTTCGTTGCTCTACGGTCATCTTGTGCACACGAAGGCTAACAGTTTTAAGGACCTACAGTTTTAAGTGGATTCTAACCACTAAGAAACAATCAGTATTCCTCCAGGATAAAACCTGAAACCTGTGATGCCAATGGCCACAATGCTAGCCACTTGACACCAGGCTGCACCAATGGCCAGAGCGCTAGCCAATTGGCCATCAAGCCGCTTTCAGAAAAGGGGAGACTCCATAATGACAAAATTAAAGTATTTCAAATCAACAAAATATTCCAACAGAGCCACTTGTTGGAGACCAAACACAAATATGTCAGTATAATCTTGAAATATTTCCAGAAAGCACTACTGTTTTTCTATAAAGCAGAAATTTTTGTGGGTTATTATCTTAAAATAAGGTCTTTAAGATATAACAGAAATTCAAACCATCTATATAGGATAAATATTTTTTTACTGGATAAATAGTTGAGTTATTTTTCAAAATAATAATTGATCTTTCTTTAAACCAGGGTAGGAAATATGAAAAAAAAAAAATAAACATCGACTATTACTATTTAAACCGATTATTTTATACTGATGCCCGACTTTCTTTTCATATTTTTATGTACTATGATCCTTACTAATGATTATTCTGAATACTGTTAGAAATATATTCAATGACTTTTATTGAACTCGTATATCAATCAAAACAGTTTTTATTAAAAATTTATTGCAATTTTAAAGGTGTGATATTTGCACTGGGGCCTGATAGCCGAGTTTCATTTTCGCTTTCTCCAAGAATTGGGAATTTATAAAATATTATGATTTCAATTCTGCCCATAGCGATAACTTATGCTAATGTTAACATTAAACTTTAGCACATGATTAATCTATTTTGAGCTCTCTGTGCCTTTATGTAATTATATTTAATTTGATTGCAATTAAATTATAATATTTATTTATTATTATACTTAATATGATATAATATTTTCATATTATTCCCGGTTTAATAGGACTGTAGAGCGTTGGGTGGCAGGCACCCATGCATTAAAAAGAAAACATCCCATGTCTGAAATCTGTCAGACATTGATAGTTGGACGGCCTTTGTCCACCATTGCGGCTGTTGTGCCAATGAAGAAGAAGTATTTGCACTAACTTGAAAGACATTCTCATACTCTTAAGTTCTCTTACAAAAAAAACGTATCTATCCTATAAAAATAAAGTACCAAATTAACAGGTACAAAAAAATATTATAGAATAGCTTGAGATAAGTAAAAAAATCGTATATTTCAGGAACGAAGATACTGCATTTGTAATACATTAAATCTGTTGTAATGATGGTTTTAATGGAAATGCAATATTCGATTGTAATAAATTTTAAATACATTATGTAATTTGCAAGTTAATTAAAATATTTCCAGCTTTCAGTATATTATCAAAATCAATGTAGAAATGCAATGTTCTAAAAATAGAGGACATATATATATATATATATCTATTGATTTCAAACTCTTCATTTTTGATGAATCATTCAACCTTATAACAGCAAGAATGTCATAAATTATCGTTACCCAGGATACAGCATGGCAAGTATCGATATTTTGTCAGAGCATTTAGGAACAAACTTCCCGAAAGAAAATCGCATTTTCTTTTATTCATACTTGAACAAAGAATATAAAAAATCACAAGTGATTTTCTCTTCTTTATATATCTCATACAATGCAGGCACCATTCTATTGACTTTGGTTATTGTACAAAACTTGCATTATTTCTAAATTCGTTTTCCGATGTCTTAAACGTTATTGTCTTTTTCAATATATTTAGGAATGCATACTTTCTAAAATTTGTAATTCCTTTTCTACAAAAAAAACCAAAGTATAAAAACGTGATAGGTCTGATTGTTTTAATAAAAATAGTATAAATATCTGATATAGGTTGAAACATCTAAATTGATTATTTAGTTTTAAGTTTTACTCTGTATAGGTCCGGGTTAGAATAGCCCCATTGTAGCATGTCTTAAAAGGCGACTAAAATGGGTACCCAGTGCCCGGGATATAACCAGAGGGTAAAAGTCAGACTTCTCCCTTTGATGCTCCATAACTTTGTGCCGCAAGGTCAAAAACAAAAAGAAACTACATTTTTACCCTTTATCATCACACTAGTGCATGGATTTAGTCTAGATGTTGCTGCCGGCCAAGTAGGATAAGAAACAACAACAAGTTTTTCTCATCTGCTTAGGTAATAAATCATAAGTAAAAATACCTGTAATTCCTTTCTCAAATTTCAAATTTTTCTCAATCCTTTCATTAGAGATTTCCAAGTTTGATACAATTTCTATCTAGGATAATTTTTCTTTAGTAGATCCCAAAAAATTTTATCCAATATTTTTTGTTAGTACACCAGTTGTTCCAAGTCAAAAGTTCAATAAAAAAATGAATAAGAAATAATAAAATCCATCATTTTTGTGTTTTACTAACATTAATTCATTTTTCATTTGGCTATAAATAAACTCATGTTTGTGAAAATTGCAACACCATGAAGGACTTATGCGAGTGAGCTGAAATTTCCAGGAAATGCAAATTAGCGCATGATATGCAAATGATTAGAATTTCAAATCCGTAGCGCATGCGTATGCTGAGCAGCGCCCTCTGAACGGCGGATGGATCCGAATAAATAGACGGCTGTAGCGAGGCGTGTATGGTTAAGGTGGTTATCGGTGGTTATCTGCTAGTGGTAAACGTTAACTCAATCGTTACTTATGCCTCTTCGACGAAAGAGAGCGAGATTTGAACAACTTACAGAGTTTGAACGGGGAGAATCATCGGCCTTCGTGAAGTTGGATTGTCTTATCGTGCAGTAGCCGCTCCTGTGCAGCGTAACAGCAGCACAGTGATGCGTCTTTGGGAGCAGTGGACGAACGAGTGTCGGACAACTCAGAAATCAGGGATTGGACCCCGAAATGTGACGTCAGCTCGCGATGATAGACACCTGGTCCACATGGCGCTGACGGACCGTACAGCTTCCTCTAGACAATTGGCAGCACAGTGGTCAATAGCTACAGGTGTTTCATTGTGTGCTTCATCAATTCGTAGACGTCTGTTGCAGCGTGGACTGCGCGCAAGGACTCCTTTTATACAGGATCTTTCTCCCGCTAAACCATCGCCGCCTGCGGCTACAATGGGCCGCTCAGCATAGAGACTGGCGTGCTGATTGGCAGCATGTCGTGTTTTCTGACGAATCCCGCTTTACTTTGTGGTACCATGACGGCCGCATTCGTGTCAGACGCTATGCCGGTGAACGCCACCTTCCGGAGAGCATTATCAAACACCACAGTGGACGAACACCCGGAGTTATGGTCTGGGGTGCCATAGCATATCATGGACGATCTCAATTGCTAAGAATTGTGGGCAATCTGAACAGCAACCGGTACATCAGTGAAGTTCTACAGCCCCAAGCTATTCCCTTCCTTCAAAGCTTGCCAGGCGCTTTATTTCAACAGGACAATGACCGCCCTCATATCGCTAGGAGTGTTCAATCCTTCTTTGCAACGCGGCAGGTATAGCTTCTTCCTTGGCCTGCGTATTCCCTGGATATGTCGCCGATTGAACATGTGTGGGATTTCGTTGGTCGGCGTCTCGCTCGTGAACCTCGTCCTGTTGCTTCTGCAGACGAACTTTGGGTGCGCATACAAACAATATGGAATGCTCTTCCTCAATAAGACATTCAAAATTTATTTGACTCCATGCCACATCGTGTAGCAGCCCTTATTGCGGCGCGTGGTGGTTACACAAAATACTGATTCCGATCTTTTGTTATTGTTTGTTTGCTTTGAACATTTAATCATTTATTTGTACCACTACCACTCAACTGTGTATTAAATTTCATTCAATTATGACGATTCCTTCATGGTGTTGCAATTTTCACAAACATGAGTTTACATGTCACAGATAAGTACTTTAAATTTAACAATTTGTATTGTCAATTCTTTCTTTTTTTCTGAAAGTTGTTTTCAGTTTATCCTCTCAGTCAAATGGATTTTTTTAGTAATATAAATAGTCATTTATAAAGAAAAAAATTATTTTAACATTGTGATAATGCATCATCGTTCATTCTTTCAATAACCTTTCTAACAGTATCACTATTGATTAAAGTTTTTTTACATTTATTTTCTTTGTAAATCTTATTTATTGGCTTATCAAATAAATTTAATTAGAGACAAACTCTTCTCTGCTTTCGGTGGCTTTGAGCATTGGGATCGCTGAAATTATTAAAAAAGATGTTTAAGAAAAGAATTCCTGAAAAATTTCAAACAGATAGGATATCGAGTTTATCAATAAAAAAAAAAGAAGCATTATTTAAGGAAAATAACATGCATTTGTTTATAACATAAACTTTAAAAATAAAATGGACTAATGTGTAAAAGATTCAATCCACTAGTTCACAAAGTGGGCGATACTATTCTTTGGGGGCAAAGGAACTACTAAAGATGGCACTAGTAGCTAAAGATGCATTAGGGAAGGGTGGCACTTGATAAAAAAATAAATGGCCCATGAAGGCATAAAGAAGGAAAAAGAAGATAAGAATAATTGCATTTCCTCCATGATATTTAGTGGAAATTATTTTTACTGTTATCTCCAATAAGTTTAAAGAAAACCTCTGCAATTATCGAATTGTGGTGATTTAATAATATTGCTGACAAAAGTAGAGCCAAGGGTTAACCAAGTAAGTATAAAAAGTAGAAGTAAGTAAGTAGAAGAACCAGTAAAGTAGGCCAAGTAGAGAGAGCATCATGCTCCTCGTTGTCCTTCATTATGTTCGTAATCTGCTTGTAATGTAAATGTTACAATGATTGATTTTAATAATTGTCAAGTTTCAGTCTTGTCAGACCTGTTTGTCTATCTATCTATCTAAAATGTAAGTTGTCTTACTTACATTTTAGATAGATAGATAGACAAACAGGTATAACTAGGTAGATAGATAGACAGACAATGGCCTGATGGCCGAATGTCTGACACTAGGTGCCACATGTTTCGGGTTCAAATCTCTACGGTACTATGGATGTTTGTAGCGGTTTAGATTCCACTTTAAACCGTAGGTACCGGTCTAATACTGCTAAGTTGACAACCCTACCCTGTAAAAAGAAAAACATCTCCTATTTTGGAATCTGCCAGTAAGCAGACTGCCTGGGCCCACAACGGGCCCAGCCCTGCGCCATTGAAGAATCTAGATACATAAATGTATTTTTTTTTTTAGTATATCTTCCCTGTTTATTCGCTTAAAGAAAGTAGATTTCCAAAGGGTTGCTGAATAATTTTTTTCTGAAAAGGATGCGATTGCACATAAGTTTGGGAACCATTGATTTAATTCAACACTCATTTAAAAAAATTAGAACATATTTAGTAACTAACCACACATAAACGTATATAGATGTATTAGACAAATTAGTTAAAAATTATAACAATGTCTATCATAGATCCATTAAGACGATTCTTGCAGAAACTAGTCCAAATGAAAATGAATCTTAAGTTCATAAAAGAAAATAATAGTAAACAATACAAAATTTAATATTTGAGATACTGTTACAATATCTAAATATAAAAAGACATTTGCAAGAAAATATGATCTTAGATTTATTGAAGAAATTTTTAATTCACTGTTATTTTAAATAATTCAAATATATGAAAATTAAATAACTCAAATATATAAAATTTATTGCTATTGTAACTTCAAAGAGTTGCGTCTTTTTTAAAATTTTGATTTCCAAATTTCTATTGCTCCATATCAGTTTCAATTTTTCATTAAAATTTAAATTATTTCTTTTATATTCAATTAATTTGATAATAGGATTCTACGATTTTATATAGTTTAGTGTTAAAATAGTTATATTATATACAATTTATAGTTTAAAGGTAAAAGGAATTAGAAATTCATGATGCTATACTCAATATTAATTTCTTTTGCGAATATGTTGCAGATTATTTTATTATAATTTTTATTTCTTTAAATCCATTTCCTTCTATTACAATAAAGCGACGGGTTTGATAAGAGTGATGGCTTTTTTATTATAATAATTAATTCATTTGTTTTTAACTAATTCACTGAACACTTACAACCCTTTCTTTACAGAACGTTAAAAATGAACAGTGCTGTTATCAATTATAAGTTTAAATTCTGCACTTCAACGTATATACCAATAATTATTTATAATACATCAATTAAACTGAATTAATTTCATTTTCTTATTTTATAAATAAACCATTTTTAGAAATACTTTTCAAATCCAAAAAATATTTTAAAAAGGCTTTACATACATGAAAATATTCGTTTCTTCTGGTATTTTAACATCGCTATATTCATACTCTCCAATATTTCTTCTAATTAGAAGTTCATGTTTTGAAACAAATTATACAACAGCGGCTATCTTTTATCCTCTAGTTTGCAGAAATTCTAACCTGTTCTTACATAACAAATTGTTTATTTACATGTATTACATGCGTCCCATGTTTACTTATGCAACCAGTTTGCGGCTCTGCAGCAAAAAATAACTTGAAAATCATCTAAAGACTTAAAAAAATCTTTCTGATGATTACCAACTCACCTTGGTACTTCAAGAATCAAGATATTAGACAATCGCTTTAAACTCCCAAACATTCTCCAATTTATACTTAAAATTTCTACAATAATCATCCTCACACTCGCAATTCAGTTTTAAAATCTCTTCCTAAATATGATATTTATTAGTTTAAAATTATAAAAAGACCGCTAACTGTTCTCAACATATATCACGCTGTTTTTTCCGCATTCCTTCTCCTTAAGTGCCATTACTGTCTGTATATACTCATTAAATAAATAATAATAATAATAAAATAATTGAGATCAAAGTTACAAGAAGTGAATCGCGTATTAAATCTCTAATAAAAATATTTAAAAAGGCTTTATATACATGAAAATATCCGTTTCTTCTGGTATTTTAACACCGCGATATTCATGCTCTCCAATATTGCTTCTAATTAAAAGCTGACGTTGTTTGTTTATACTCATTAAATAAATAAATAATAATAATAATAAAAGAATAGAGCTCAAGATTGCAGGAAATGAATCGAGTATTAAAATTTTAATAAAAAATATTTAAAGAGTCTTTACATACGTGAAAATATCCGTTTCTTCTGGTATTTTAATGTCGAAATATTCATGCTTTCTAATATGTCTTAGATGACATAATAGAAAGATATGATACATCTTATATGACATATATTATAGTTCTGTGGTAAAAAAAAATTCAGTTCATGTTTTGAAACAAATTATACGATGGCGGCTACTGTTTGCATATACTCATTAAATAAATAATAATAATAAAAAAAAGAATAGAGATCAATGTTACAAGAAGTAAATCGCTTATTAAATTTATAATAAAAAAATATTTTAAAAGGCTATACATACGTGAAAAATATCCGTTTCTTCTGGTGTTTTAACACCGCGATATTCATGTTCTCCAATGTGTCTTCTAATTAGAAGCTCATGTTTTGAAACAAATTATCTGATATCGGCTACTGTTTGGATACACTCATTAAATAAATAATAATAAAAAAAAAAAAAGAATTGAGATTAAGCTTACAGGAAGTGAATCTAGTATTGGACATGGTAGAGCAAAGTGGAAACAGAGTAATAAAATATTTTTGGTCACCGGAAATAAAACAATTTTCGCTTAATTGCGTGAGGATAAAACTTCCGTTGCTGTAGAAATGTTTTTTATAGTTTGTTAATTGCTGCTCTCTGTTAATTAAAAATGGACTTAAATGAATGAAGGGCGGGAAATTAGACATTTTATTCAGAGAGATTCTGAAGTAGAAAATTCAGTGGTAAAAAATTCAGTTTCGCACAAATATTTAAAAAAATGTTAATAAATTAAAAAATAAAAGAAAAATAGCATACGATTCTTCCGAATAAGGTATTTTAATAATGTATAACATACAATATCAGAGCAAAGATTGTTATTTTAATATAATTGTTATTTATTGTAATTGTTACTTAATATAATTGTTATTTATTGTAATTGTTACTTAATATAATTTATTAATTAACGTATAATAACAATAAGTAAATAACGTATTAAATAACATTATTATTTAACATAATTTATTAAATAAAGTATAATATATTCTTTTATTTATAATTAAATAATGTATTAAATAACATTATTATTATAATAATGTTATTTAATATAATTTTTTAATAAAATTATTATTATAATTGTTATTAAATATAATTTAAAAAAAGGAATTAAATTTTTTAATTACAAAATAAGTTAAAGAAACTTTTAAAAATTTGTTAGATTTTAGTTATCATTAATTAATTTAATCATTAAATTAATTTTTTTAATCATTAATTAATTTAATCACAAAATCATTAATTTTTTTTTTAATTTTAGGTTATTCTGAATAATATAAATTTGTGGAAAAAAATAATAACTTTGAAATAATTTTCTGGTTAAAAAAAGAAAAATTACTATACAAAAAATAAATCACAAAATAAATGGAAAAAAAAATCAAATTAGCTATCAAATATCTGTCTGCTTTAGAGTTTTATGCCCAATTTAGGTATGGTAAAATATATATTATAATGATTGCAAATCATGTTTATCTAAAAAAAATAAAAAAAATAAATATAATGCGATCTTGAGAAGTAATACACATATAAAAAAAAAAGACTTTTAGAAGTAATTTTTATATTATAAGAATGCTTATAATTTAATTTAACTTTGAAAAAGTTTAAAAATTATTTCATCATAAATTCAGAATACTGTAAGAGCGGAGACTGTTAAATAATTATTACACTAGTATTTAAAAACTAATAATGTTTGCGATTATTAATGACTGAAATAATGTGAACTTATAACTTTTATTGTAATTCAGAAAAAAGGAAATAACTTATTTCAACATTTAATTAAGAAAACGACGACGGCGATTTTGCCAGATTGACGGAGAGCCCTTGTTGAACAACAACCTCTATCTCCTGCTTTGTAAATGCTGCTGTCCAGAAAGTAAGACCAATTTTAATTTAAAATTCCCGGGGCTTATGGAATTTAATTTTTTTTCTTTTTAGGTAGGTGGCACTATTCTTGACATCTGTGTGAAATTTGACGTCAAAATATCCATTAGTGTTTGAGTTACGCTTAGCTTTGTGAGACGCTAAAACTGATTCCGGCGATTTTTGAAATGTCTGAATTAATTGAACAAAGAACTTGCATTACATTTTGTTAGCGGAAACGTGTAGAATACCGAAAACACTGAATGCGCCAGCTACACTGCATTGATTCTTCGTGACTTTTCGCCAAAAATGAAACCCATATCTTTCCACAACCACCGTATTCACACAGAGCGACTAAGCTCAAAAGACCACTCCAAAGGGACACCGTTTCAAGTCTACTGAAGAGATTCAACGTGAATCACCGAGCGCTTTTGAAGGCCATCCCTGCGATGATGACTTTTTAGCATGCATTGAGGATTATAAAAAAAGTTGCCATAAGTGCATTGTGTTTGGAAGGGATTACTTTGAAGACGATGAAATAAATTTGGGAAGAATAAATAAAGAATTTTTGAAAAAAAAAAAAAATTGGTCTTACTTTTTGAGCACTGTAGTATATATGGATATATAAAAATATATTCAGCGCTAGGTCTTTTGCGATTTTTGAACTCAGAAATGTATTAATCATAGTTGCTGAGATCATTCAAAATAGAATTATTAATATTGGGAATGGAATTATAAAAAATTTGTGTAATTTTATAAACAAATTGTTTAAAACTTGAGAGGGAAAGAGCATGTCTGATACCGTCATTTCGGAAAACCAGGGCGAGTTTGTAATCATACGTGTAGAATATTATTTTCAAGTCTCTGAAAATTCGACGGAGCAGTAGATCTCCAAACAGAACTCGCATATTGGACGCAAGTAAGCTAGCTAAATGTTTTATTTTTATTTTCCAAGGACATATTAGAGTTCCTACAAATGTGGATACAGTATGCGAATGCATCTATTAAATTTATCACTAAGATAGTTAATGTGAGGAATATAATTCAATTTACGATCTAAGATTTTAGCTAAATATTTAGCCTGCCCAACCCAACTGATAGGATTATTCTAAATTTTGAAAGAAGGTTGGGTTTGCCGCTCTACGATCATCTTGTGCACACGAGGTCTAAACAGACCGGGACCTACAGTGTAACGTGGATTTCGAACCACTAACAAATATCCATGTCACCGCCAGTATTCGAACCTGAAGTCTGGAATACCAAATGCCAGAACGCTAGTCACTTGATCACCAGGCCGCTTTGATAGAAGGAGTATTAAGAACCCTTTTACGCGTGAATAGTACTGCTTCAGTTTTCTCAACGTTTAATTGAAATTTCCACTTAATAAGCCATTGTTCAAGTTGCTTAATATAATTCTGATGGTTTCACTAATGATAAAATGTTAACGATCTTGAGTGCTGCATCTGGGAGTGCTGTATCATCTGTAAAAAAAAAAAAATGATTTTCTTATTATAAATTTACGAAATGCCATTTATGTAGAGATTGTAGAGAAATGGACAAAGTATTGAACGTTGGGGAACACCAGCCTGAATTTTTTTGTACAGAAGAACCTGCATTACCACAAAAGTTCTGTTGGTAAGAAAATTTTGAATAATTTTAATAAGAAAAGTAGAAAATAATTGATTTATGAATTGACCCAAACTCTATCAAAAGCCTTGTCTACATGAAGGAAAACAACTGTAGTATCTAATTTCCAGGAAAATTCCTCGGAAACAGTTTCAGGGAAATTAAGTAGCTGATACGTCGTAGATAACTTTTCAGTAAAGCCAAATTGTTCAGGTGTGAGAAGAGTTTTTGTTTAGCTTCATTTTTTTTTTTCATTCAATTCCTTCTATTAGTTCACACTCTCCCTATATATATCTTGTTCTATGTCTAGATCAAGTTCAAATAAATTTTTTTGAACTTGTAGTGGATGACACTAGATGTTAATACAGTTTTATCAAATATTAATTCGTTAATTAAACTTAATTAATTAATTTTAGTTTTTTTAGATTTAAGTTGCATGTATCTAATAATAGACGGCGCCAGATGTAAGAGGAAAATTTCAACTTTATTTGTAAAGGACTTTTCTGCAATATAGTGGAAAAACAGTAGGAATTGGCTTTAAAAAATTTTTTTTTATATTATTTGTTTAATTTACAAAACGATTTCTTTTATCAAATGAAATGCAAGTTTTATGACGAATGTGGATCTAACATAAAAAAAAAATATATAATATAAAAAAAAATCATTTAATACAAAAAATCATTTAAAATCTTTAAAACACAATACTCCCAATTTCGATGATGCCGCCACCTTGTCATGGTGAATTGGCTTACGTGCAACTGAGCCAGAGTTGCAGTAGCTCAGCTACTGGCAGGGTCATCCAAGCTGGACAGGACTGTGGAGACTAACAGTATCCTGGTCATCCAGATTGGGGGTTGGGCAGAAAGGGCTGATCACCTTATATTGTAAAAAAGCCGGATTCAGAAATCACCAGGAGGAAATTCAAGATTGACTACTTTTAAAAGACATGGATCGAAAAAGGACTTGTGATTTGGCACATGAAATGTTCGAGCTTTGCTTAATAGTGGTGCTTTGAGCAACATTGCTTTTTCAACAATTGGTGGCACCGGAAGAAGGGAAAGTCCTCCCACCAGATGGGCTGATTCAGTCGACAGAGATCTAAAGGGTCTAGAAGTCAACAGATGGCGATCTATTGCCCACGACAGAGTCAGATGGAGGAAGCTCATGGAGACTGCCTTGGCCTGTAACAGGCTATAGTGCTGACGAAGAATAAGAAAACTTAATAATACTGATGAATTTGAGAATTTATCCGAATTTAAGTAAAAAAAAAAAAAAAAAAAACTTAGAGTACTACAAATAAAATGAGAAATTTAATGGTTATATAAAAAATAACATTCGAAAATTAGGAATATAATATAAAAAACAACATTTACAAAATTTGAAACACAGAAATCATTTCTATTGGAATGCAGAAATATATAATAAAGAAGATAAAATCGAAGAAAAACAGACTCAATAACAAACAACAACAAAACAGGAAAACAGACACACAAAACACAAACAAACATGCCCAAACAAAACAGAGATATTGAATTCTGAACATTAATTAAAAATGTGGCGGATTAAAAATTCTAAAACTGTTTTTAATATTGAAGAATATTTAGAAAATAGATGAAATATTATTATTAATTAATAAAAGAAAATGTCAATTAAAAATAATTTTTTTGTCATTATAAAAGAGAATATGTATTCTCCTTTAAAACACAAAGTCAAATTACATTAGTGTCTATTAATTAAAATATGTTTTATTGAAAAACTAGCAAACACAAGTAGGCGAATTTCAAGGGTGAAGCTCCAGGGTAAAGATATTATCATCCCGGCTCCTGGTGATAATATTAGAACTTAGGGTTAATTGATGTAATACTTTAAAGGGTTCAAAACTCTTGTTCTTCTCTTACGCTTTGTGTTCAAAAACTCTTTATTTATTCTTCCAAATTTATTTCATCGCCTTCAAAGTAATCCCCTCCGGACACAATGCACTTATGCCAACTTTTTCCAATCCTCAATGCATTCTAAAAAGTCATCGGCAAGGATGACCTTCAAAGCGCGCGGCGGTTCACGTTGAATCTCTTCAATCGTCTCAACACGGTGTCCCGAAGTGGTCTTTTGAGTTAGGGAATAGCCAGGAGTCGATGTGAATACGGTGGTAGTGGAACGATATAGGTTTCATTTTTGCAAAACAGTCTCGAAGAATCAATGCAGTGTGAACTGGCATATTCAGTGTTTCCGTTACCATTATAATTGTAAATCGACGGTTTGCTACTACCAAATCTTTAATTTTTGGACGTGAGCTTCGTCGGTTGAGACTCTTCGTCTTCAACGCGTTCTCTGCTTTCTTTGAACTGTTTATACCACTTGTAAATATTTCTTTCCGTTATAGGAATGCTCACCGAATGCCTTCTGCAACATTCTATACGTTTCCGCAAACAAAATTTAATGCAAGTTCTTTGCTCAATGAATTCAGACATTTCAAAAATCGCCGGAATCAGTTTTAGCGTCTCACAAAGCCAAGCGTAACTCAAACACTAATGAATATTTTGAAGTCAAATTTCGTATAGATGCCAAGGACAGCAACCTAAAACAGAAAAAAAAAAAAAAAAAAAATTCCATAGGCTCCGGGAATTTTAAATTTTTAAATTTAAAATTGGTCTTACTTTTAGGACACAGTAGCAATTTAAAGAGAAAAATTGAATCAGAATATACAAATATAATATTTTTATATAAAAATAATAGAAAGTTTTTGCATACCGTATTTTTATAATACGGTATGCAAAACCTCTCTATTATAAATGGACAGTAAATAAGTAGTAGTCGTAATAAAGGTAATATATAAATGTTTTATGAGATCTATTTTATCTGCCATTTATGAGGCAGACAGAAGTGGAGAAATAGTTATAAAAATATAAGGAAAAAGTTAATAAATAAGATTTCTAAGGAATTTGTTTTTCTTTTTCTTTAGAAGCTATTAATAAATAGAAAAAAATGAATAATATATAAAAAAAATGAATAATATCAATATCAATATATCAATTTTTATATGGTTCTGAAAATTAAATTTATCCATTAGTAATTAATAAATTCGAAAAAACTTGTAAATAAGATATGAAAGATCACTATAATTGGTTTATTACCGTATCTACGCTATTAAGATTTCAAATAACTGATAATAAAATATTTAAATAAGATAAAGTTTAAAATAAATTTATTCTGAAGAAAAATTAAAGAAATATTAAGAAACTTGAAAAAAAAAAGACAACGCTGTAAAATATTCAATAATAATATATGTTTGTTATTTATGTTCCTTTTGAATGTTCATTGACAAAAATCCATTCTGAATATCTTATTGAATGATAATATTACATTGTACAAAAAAAAAAAAAAAATATCAAAAGTAAATTGAAAGTGAATCTGTTTTTATATTTGATATATTATAATGGACATATTACATTAGATTATTACATTAGTTTTGATGAAATTAATTTATAATTTAGCTTTAATGAATATGTTGAAAGAAGATACTATTCAATAGACTAATTGAATTTATTTTAAAAAAGAAAAATATATATGAGGTTTTAATGTTAAATTTTAATGAAATTTTAATTAATATTTATCATATAGCCAGTCTATAAACTAATATTTGATTAGCGTATTATCAAAAAATAAAAAAGAATCCGTTAGACTTAAAGATACTGCAAATTGTTTACCTTTAGAAATAATAACAAGAAAATGTATTTATCCTCAAGATACTCCCAACAAAAAATGTATTGAAACCAAATTACCACCTAAAAATACTTTTCACAACAGATTGAAAAAAATTATGTTATAACTAATGAAGGTAATAAACACGCTCAAAATCTGTAGAAGACTTTTGATACATTGTTGGCCTTCGAAAATTCAACAATATGATGGAAGCATCCAAAAGGCGTGAAATTCGCACCATACGTATACTTTAAAAGAAAGTGCAAATTATTATTTTTTCAGGGCAGGCACACATCATGGGCGTGTGTAGCTAAAGCTACCAATAAAAGCGCTATATAAAGTGAAATATAAGCTTAATAATATGTAATAATTATTAATCAACAAATCTCACAGTCTGGGTTTCAACATTTATTATAGCATATGTAGTCAAGACACAAAGTTTTTCTCCCATATTAATTCCTCCAGCCATGATGTTCGATGTCCTCTTCATAAAAGTAAACAGGGAAACACACGAGACAAAACGATGTCCCCGGGGTAGTCTTTTGAGTTTAGGGAATAGCCAGAAGTCGTACGGTGTGAGTACGATGGTTGTGAAACGATATGGATTCCATTGTTGGCGAAAATTCATGCAGAATCAATGCAGTGTGAGCAGGTGCATTCAGAGTTTTCGGTACCAATCGAGATTTGACGCGTTTGAGGCCCAAAATGGAACTGACCAAATTCTTTTGAAATTCCACCATCAGCAGCAAGTTCTCTAATTGTAAATCGACGGTTTGCAAGCCTCAAAACCTTTAATTTTTTTAACGTTAGCCTCGTCAATTCAGTGTTAGCTTGTGCATTATCGTGAAGCAAAAGCCAAGAGTTGTCTTTCCATAGCATCGGTGGAGGTTGATGGTCGGCTAGAGGACTCTTCGTCTTCAACGCGTTCTCTACCTTCTTTGAACTGTTTATACCACTTCTAAACATTTTTTCCGATATATGAATGCTCACCGAATGCCTTCTGCAACATTCTATACGTTTGCGCAAACAAAATTTAAAGCAAGTTCTTTACTCAATTAAGCCAAACATTTCACAAATCGCCGGAATCAGTTTTAGCGTCTCACAAAGCCAAGCGTAACTCAAACACTAATGAATATTTTGACGTCAATTTTCTCACAGATGTCAAGGACAGTGCCAGCAACATATATAAGAAAAAAAAATTGAAATTCCATAAACCCCAGGATTTTTAAATTGAAAATTGGTCTTACTTTTTGGACACAGTATAAACTGGCTTAGGAATAACAAATAAATAAATAAGAGGAATGTGACAAACTTATCTTTGAAATGACCTATGAATCTTCACAGCACTTACCGGCAAATTTCCAAAGAATCTTTTATAGCATCAAGAATAATACTTCCATCACTGTTGACTTAGAATAGAAAAAGTTTTAATATCTTTGGTAATAATTGTTAACCAACAAAAGTCACAACCTAGTTTTAATAGTATATTATAGTGCAGCATATGTAGTCAAGGCACAAACTTTTTCTACCATATTAATTACTCCAGCCATGATGTCGAGTATCCTTTTCATGAAAGTAAATAGGACAACACTTAAGTCTAGACGGTAATGCATGTATAAATAAACATAATACTGCTTATTATGTGCTCTTGTGATGCAGTCAGAATATCCTACAATAACGAGATTGATTATTTTACCCTAACTATTCCGTTGAAAGGGAAGACCACTGGCACTTTGTAATCACGACCTTTATTTGACCGTCACAATCAATACCAGCCTTACTTGTCTTGTTTTTCCATTCGAGGTGTTTCATAAGATTCTTTGGGGTGGTTTGCAAATGTCTTTGGTGTAGGTAGGGAGGGTAATGATAAACAAACGATGGATCAAGTTGGGATATTCTAAAAAGAGAGGAATGATGGTTTTGAAGAACCCAGCCTGAAATGGGATTCAAGGAGCTTTGCTTTGAACTGGTTAAATAGGTTGTCAGTTATTTTGATGGGATAATTACAGAGTTTGATGCAAAAAGGGGAGTGTTTTAGCTGATTTTACTTAAAAGCGAAAAACTTTTAAATTACCATTAGTTTGGTTTGTAACTCGTTTTTAAAACAAGTAATATAAAAAAAAAAATTTTAAAGTCAATTCCTACTTTGTTTTTACTACATTGCAGAAAAGTCCTTTATAAATAATTTTCATTCATGTTTTTTAAGTTTATCTGGCGCCATCTATTGGTAGATATATGCAACTTAAAATTAAAAAAAAACTAAAAATTAATTAATTAAATTTAATTAATGAATTAATATTTGAAAAACTGTATTAACATCCAGTGCCATCCACTGCAAGTTAAAAAAATGTGTTTGACCTTGAGTCGATGAATAAGAAGTATTTTATTAACGATTGAAAATTTGAACAAGATATATATAGGGAGAGTGAGCTAATAGAAGGAATTGAAATAATAAAATTGAAACTTAAAGGAATATATAAGAAAAAGAACATTTTAAATAAAATTAGTTTATTCCCAAGGAATTTTTTTATTTATTTGAAAAACAAAACAAAAAAATTTTGAAACGCAACTATATTTATTTTTCTTCAATATTATTTCTGATTGAATAACTTTTATCGTTATTTTAAGCATTGCATTGCAATTGGCAAGCACGAAGTGCCCATAAATTTTTCTCCATTTAAAAACTTATTACAAAAGGTAAATAAAAAGACAAATTAGACCATGAATTCAGCTTTTTTTTTTTGTCTCATTTATTTTTAATTTAAATTAATTTTATCTCTATTAGTTGTACAAGACACATCAAAACTGTACCCGATTTCTCGCCATGTTCGCTGTAGCATATCCTCATCTGTGATGGCAATGACATCAGTGATCCTCTGCTTTAGATGAATGGTCCCGCATAGTTTTTATACCATAAAAAGAAATCGAGGGGATGATATCTGATGAACGAGGTGACCAGAAAATTGAGCCACGCCTCCAGATCTCTTTAGCACTTAGTTCAAAAGTTTCTTTGAGTTAGCTGTGCCTTATCGAAGAGTAGCCCTTTTGTAAGGGGTTCATTTAACAGTACTTCATTCATCTACAGCAGAGGGTAGTCTATTTTTTTATACCTACCCCACAATTTTAGTTTTAACTTTTTATATCACTGTGTTAGTATAAAAATTCTCTAACCACCCACAGATTCCACAGTTGTGGTGATTCATAAAATAGGGAAGTAACTTTACTTTATAAAAGATACTTATGAAACAGAGATACTACAACAGTCAAAACATATAATAATAAATTCTTATTAAATTTTTTATGCCCGGTTTTCACTAAGTTTGTCAGACTAAATATTAATAAAACAACTTACTGTAGTTAAATTTATCTTTTATTTATACTTTTCATGCATACCAGCATGAAGTCTGATGAAGTTACATTTAATTAATTAAATTATTAATGAGATCCATGATGCTGCAAATCTAAATACTGGATATCTGGTCAGTTTATGTAAGAAACGAATAAAGGTCTTTTCTTTTGGATATATTCAGGCAGTTTCTTTTTTTGCTTATAATATCATTAATATCACTAAAATTGATTCCACAAGATATGAAGCAGGTAGAGGTATCAATAAACTGAATATCATTTTTCACATATTTGGATATGACAGGCATTTTTAAATAATACTTGAAAATTCTTCTATTTCAACATTTAAAAAAAAATAAAGTTTAAAAAAAGGAAAGGGCTTTATTAACCGACAAAATCCCTAACGTCCACCATGAAAGCTATAACGTCCACTAGTGGGTGGTCCTTGCTAGGTCTTGATAACCATTGAGTACCAAGAGAAAGTTTGATGAATTGCCTCAGTGGTAAATTTATAATTCTGAATTATTATTTCTGAAATTGTAAATCTTTATCGACACTCTCTCTCTCTCTATATATATATATATATGTGTGTGTGTGTGTAACACATGTAGCATATTAATACAAGAATCAAAAGAGAACACACATTTAGTTATCTGTGAAAAAAAACTTCAAGCCTATTTATTTCACATCAACATTAATATATTCATGCCCCCCTCACCCCAAAATCAATATTATTTAATAAAAGAGGAGAAATATTATTTAAGAAGAAAAGAAAGTTTAAAAGAAATCAATATTATTTCATAAATTTTGGAGTTCACCTAAAAAAAAAAAAAAAAAAAAAAAGTCAAAGATTAATGTTTTAGCGTTATAGAATTTAAGTTTTAAAAATAAAAATCGACAGAAAGATAAATTGTTTGCTCTAGAACATAACTTTAAATATTGCTTTAAACATTTTTGGCTTAGAAACACATATATATATATATTTTGCTTTCATCTTCGTGTTTTGAATTTAAAAGCTCCACAAAGTTGAATTTGCCTTCGAAAATCCACTATTCCGCCGACCTTCCGAAATCCACTATTCAAATAAGCTACATTACGAAGTCACTGATCTCGTGCGAAATTCAGTATAATCTATCGAGTTTTAATTAAGTATGTTGGAGTTGGAGTTGAATGAAACAAATGAATATTCTTGTTAGTCCTTGTCTAATATCCTTAACGGTTTGTGATGGACCTCCTCTATTTACCATTCCCAAGAGGGACAGGTAAGGAAGTAACAGAATGTTTTTAACGTTTTTAACGTGTATTAGACCTACAACGACTTCAAGAAGAGGGCCACTTTCTGGATAAAGTGGGAATCCTTTAATTTCATTTACAAGCACCATATATATATAGTCACTTCAGAGAAAAAAATTATAACCACACTTCTCATCGACTCATCACAGAACTCTCCTTTACAAACTTCTTTGAAGGACAGAAGGTGAAAAGTAGTCACAGTTGATGAGTTCTGAATCTTTCTCTTAGATACTAGATAAAAATCTAAAACTCAATAACTAAGGAGAGATCAAAGCAGGCAAGACTTAATTCCTTCAACTTCGAAAGTCCATCCGATAGGTGTTATTCCTGAAAATGGAAAAATTAAACTTCGTTTTGTGCAATCAGGAGCTAAACTCAATTCACAATATTATATTACCTTTTTTTTGAAGCATATTTTTGTAAAAAATATATCCAAATGGCGATGGAGTTGTTCGTCAAGACTCGGCACCTCCATATACTATATTGAAACTTCTCAACGAACAGAAAGTGCAATAATGTGAACCATATGTTTTTTTTTTGGGGGTAGGATAATTTTTAAAAAGAATTAAACAAAAACAAAACAAATATAAATTCTGCCAAGATTTAAAGAAATAAGAAATGAAAAAAAAAAAAAATGATGCCATGCGCATTGAAATCATGGATAAAATGATGTAGACAAATCTATTATGTTAAAGGTTTGCATACTACTGTGTCCAAAAGTAAGACTAATTTTCAATTTAAAATCAATGGAATTTGTGGAATAATAACGGAATAATGGGCTTATGGAATTTCAATTTTTTTTGTTAGGTTAGCACTGTCCTTGACATTTGTGTGAAAGTTGACGTTAAAATGTTCATTAGTGTTTGAGTTACACTTGGCTTTGTGAAACGCTAAAACTGATTCCGGAAAATTTTTGAAATGTCTGAATTAATTGAGCAAAGAACTTGCATTCAATTTTGTTTGCGGGAACGTATAGAATGTTGTAAGAAGGCATTCGGTGAGCATTCCTATATCGGAAAGAAATGTTTACAAGTGGTAAACAGTGCAAAGAAGGAAGAGAACGCGTTGAAGACGAAGAGTCAGTCTTCTTGGTCGACCATCAACCTCAACCTTTGTTATCCTATACATAAAAGAACAAATGAATACTTTTGAATTAACTTAAAATTATTCTATTAGTATTTAACTAAAAAAAGGATTAATTTCATTTGCCATAACTTTCCTGAGAAAACATATTTTTAAATGAAATTGATTTTAATATATTTAATGTAATTAACTGAAAAGTCTAGTTTATTTATTTGTAAAGGCTCAGTCACAAAACTTTGGAGTGCCATTTTGTTATTATTGCACCTTTGTCTATCATATTTTCTGGGATTGCTTTAAAATATCTGATTCCAAATATATTTATGTGAAAATTTTTAAAGTACTGCGATTAAATTGCATATTAAATCATTAAGATTTTTTTCCCTGTTCTGTCACAAAGTAAAAGATAAATTATCAATATCAAGACAATCTATTATAGTCATAAAAATTCTACTGAATTGAGATCTTGATTTAAATTAATATGGCTAAAAAATCAGAAATTACATCTATTTATATATTTAATAGAAGATAATGTTATACAAAAACATTTAAGTAAATAGCCAGTTTTAACATGATTTTTTTTATCTTGAAACATTTTTAATTGAAAATTTTTATAGTTTCCAAATTAAATTTTCATTTTCATTTATATGTTATAAAAAAATACTTATTTTAATTTCCTACGCTCAAGACTAAATTATTTGAAGGGTTTTTTTAAATTGACATTGAAAGTCAAAATTCACTTGAAAAGAATTTAAATGAAATATTTAAAAAGAACACAAATGGAATGAAGAACCATCAACATGGTACAGAAGTTGGTTTTGAAGTTATGTATCAGTAAATTAGAAGATATTTGTTGGAAGAAACAAAATTAATCTAAGATGAAAATTGAATGGAAATCTTTGAAAATCATATAAAAATAAATTTCAAACAATTTAAACATCCTTACATACTTAACATTAAGAAATTATTAAACAGTCAATGCATTAATTTAAACTTTACTTTTTGTTTATTGTATTATTCTAAAACTAAAATAACTAAGATGAAATTGCTTCTATAATTTTACGTTTTCGTGAAGTTAGTGAATGTTTTTATTGACTATTTAGAAAAGCATTTAAAATTACATAGAAATTTTGTGTCTTGAATATTTTAATGTATAATATTTCCAGTTCCATTTAAATAATTATGGATTAAAGATTAGTAGTTTCATCAAATATTCCCACAGCAAACTATTTAGTTATTATTAAGTACCACACTATTGAGTAACAGTCTGTTAAAAATGTAATTTTGTAGAATTTTTAATTAATTAATTAATTAATTTTTGTTATTTATTTTTTTCGAGATCAACAAACAAACATAAATATATATGCTAGACCCTTAAAATTAAAGACAATTCGTTATTTATTTATAATGAAAATGAAGGTTAACTGTTTCTCAAAACATAGCAGATGAATTTAAGTTTCAGAATAATAATTTGCAATAAAAGCAATGCTATTTCATATTTGTATGTAATTTATTTACACATTTGCGATCTCTAAATTTTAGGAAGGATTTTAAATTAGATATTGAATGATAAAATAATTTTATTCACAGAAAATGTTTTGATAAAAGTGAAAAAATTTTCTGTGAAAATCTCATAAAAATCACACCAACAGCATTCTACAAAGCAAGTTTATATTCTTAATATAAATACATAAAGATAAACATTAAGATACACAATGCACGGTTTCATTTATGAAACTAATTAAACATTTCTTGTACTGTAGAAACGAAACTTTTACTTGAGTTTCGACAAGATTTCTGCTACTACAGTTTGTATAAGCTTTGTAGATTTGTACATTTACATAGCGTATTAAGATTCACAAACATCAAATGCTAATGACAAAACAACCTCTAACAAGAATAATTTGCATAATCAGTTTTCAAAATACGTTTTAATACTAAGTACCTGAAAATAAGCTTTGAAATGCATTGTATAAGCTTTTTGAAATAGCTTTAGAAATTTTTATAAGCTTTGTAGATTTGTACATTTTACATATTAAGATTCACAAACATCAAATGCTACTAACAAAACAACCACTAACAAAGAATAATTTGCATAATCGGTTTTCAAAAATATGTTCAGTACTAAGTGCCTGAAAAAATGCGTAAATGCATAAAAAATATCACCGGTATCTTTCAAATTGCTAAAAAATAAATTTTTTTCCATGTCAAAGCTGCAAAAAATATGTTTAAAAAACGCATGCAAATTTATGTGAAATTGATCACTTTTAAATGCAGTTTAAAAGCATGCTGATTATTTGATTTAACAGCATAGTTGGAAATTTTATGAGCGGAGAGACATATTATTATATATTAAGTGGATGCTTATATGCAAAAATGCAAATTGTTTTGTTATTGTACAGAGGCATATTATGTGAAATACTTTTTTAACAAAATATTTTGACTCAAATGTAGATATAAAAATTGTAAACATTGAATTCAACTGAAAAACAAACAGAAAAAAAAGCATATTTGATGTTTAAGAATTGGACATTTTTTTGAATTAATTTTTAATACTTAAATTTTGTATTTATTTTATTTCTTAAATATATAGCAAATTAAAAAGTTTACTTCTTAGGAAAGAAAAAAAACCCCAATTTTTAAACAACATTAAACAAGTAATATACAAAAAAATTTTTTGAAGTCAATTCCTACTTTTTTTCACTATATTGCAGAAAGTCCTTTATAAATAATTTTCATTTATTTTTTTAAGTTTATCTGGCCCCATTTATTGATCGATATATGCAACTTAAATCTAAAAAAAAAACTAAAAGGTAATTAATCAAATTTAATTACTGAATTAATATTTGAAAAAACTGTATTAAGATCAAAGTGTCATCCACTACAAGTTGAAAAAAAAATGTATTTGAACTTGAGTGGATGAACAGAAAGTCTTTTATGAACGATTGAAAATTTGAACAAGATATATATACAGGAGAGTGTGAGCTAATAGAAGGAATTGAAATAAATAGAATGGCTTGCTAAATTTAGTAATTTATAAGAATAATATTGAAATAGACTATAATAGTCGATTCAAAACCACAAGATTTAAGTAAATATTGAAAGTATTATGTATATATGTATATAGTATAGAATATTGATATAAATTAATGATGCTTAATATTAGCAAAGGCTTCAATAGTTCCTGGAATCTCCAGTAAACTGATCTTTCATAAATAGATTTTTAAAAAAAAATGAGAAATGTTAAATTAAAACAAAACATTTATATATTAAATCTTGAAAAAATAACTAGAAATCTATCTAAGATGCAAAACAAAAGAAACATATTTTTAGAATATCTAAATATAAATATTTGAATTTTATTATGATACAAGAGATGCCAGAAGAATGTTTATCATCTTAAAATAACTAGAGATGCAAGGCAAAAGAAACAAATTTTTAGGATGCCTAAACACAGATATTTGAATTCTTGTTATGATACAAGAGATGTCAGAAGAATGTTTATCATATTAAAATAACTAGAGATGCAATGAAAAGAAAGGAAACATGTTTTTAGGTTACAAATATACTATATGCCAAAAACACAGATATTTGAATTCTGATTATGATGCAAGAGATGACAGAAGAATGTTTATGCATATTGAAGTATTTTTTCTCGAAGATCTAATATTATTATTTAACATAAGAGTATTTAGGTTTTTGATTGCAGACTAGTATTAAGGGGACAAAGTTTTGTACATAACTGTGTTTGAAATACAAAAGTGAAATCGCAATGCGCATTACAAATTAACAACATTGACATCGACATCAGATTTAAGAGGCAAAGTGGCAAAGCTCTTTGAAGTTAACTAGATTTTATATTTCATACACATAGAAAGTTGAGAGATTCGTAAGGGCACATAATTTTTCAGTGATAACATACACTTACTCAACAGCAACATTACGGATTGAACATAAGGATACATCCATTATATTTCATAACGTAAATGCAAGTTTTTCTGATACCCAGCAAAAAGGAAACAGAAAAGAAGAAAATGTTTTAGCATTTTATCTTGCATATTCATTTTTCGAATGCACTGCTGTTATCTTAATCCACTAACAGATTAAACGTTATTTTACCATTTGGTACTGCTGAATCTGTGTGTTGAATGTTCTTCGCCCATAACTTGCATGTGACAGTTATTACAACACTTATAGCTGGCTTGGTGAATCTGATGCCAACAAGTGGTGACATGTACTCTGGATGTCCACGATAGGAAAGTACTTGAAGTTGAAACCATGGCCTCGGTATACTCGATAGGCCCCCACGTTTTCTTGGTCGATCAATGAATCACCTTGGCAATCCAAGTATACCATGTCGGTGGCAGAACTGGGAGCATCAGTGAGTTTCACGTATTTCTGCAATTCATCAGGGGAGTACGGTTCTGGGACCCAACCAGTGATGTTGTTGAATTCAAGAAGACGCATGGCTTTCCTATATCGTAACCGTAATTCTTCGCATGGCTGCATTCCGGCATGAATAGTTGAACGTCAAAATAACACACTTTGTTCATGTCTCCCATTTGGTTTCCATCGTCACATACAATAACATCTTCACTTCTGTAAGCAGATCGTCGGTAGCGGAGGAAGAATTCATCCAACTGTTCCGTCAAGTCTCGCCACGAACGACGAGATGGGTCAGACCCATGCTCAAAATTGATGATGTGTTCGGGTTTTTCTGGACGAGGCCATATCTATGAACAATAAAAAAATATTTAGAAATGTTTTTACATGTTTACCATGATATTGCTAGCCAATATAATCTACTTTTTCTCTTGAGATCATTTGCTACCAATACATCACATATTGCCAATACATGTTAAACAACCATCAAAACAAATCCATAACATCGTTCTATATCATAAAAGGTGGCAGTTAGAAATATTTAAAAAAATGCAGTTATGCATAAAACAAGTAATATAAAAAAATATACTATATTGCAGTGCAATATCACTATATTGCAGAAAGTTCTTTATAAATAATTTTCATTCATTTTTAAAAATTTATCTGGCGCCATATAACTTAATCTCAACTTAAATCTCAAGAAAAAATAAATAAATAATGAAATTTAATTACTGGATTAATATTTGAAAAATTGTATTAACAGCAAGTGCCATCCACTACAAAAAAAAAAAAGAATGTAAATGTTAAAAAAAATGTATTTGAACTTGAGTGGATAAATAAAAAGAATTTTATTAACGATTGAAAATTTGAACAAGATATATATAGGGAAAGTGTGAGTTAATAGAAGGAATTGAAAAAATACATCACATTCGATGGTGAAGTTTGCAGATAACAGATTATTAAAGATCGACTGTATATAGCAGATTAAGCATAAGCCAGAATATATTATATATATCATAGCCTATAACACTACTTATTTTAATATCACATAAAGTTGATATAATCATAGACAAACACAGCATTCTTGGACGTTTAACATTAAAAATAAAATATATATGCAATCTTGGCCAAATGTATGACTCCAAATTAAAAAAAAATTTTTAATTATTTATTCACATTTATTTTAAAAACAATTATTTATTTTTTATTTTACATTTATTTAAAAATCAACCGTGGAATGAATAAAAACATGCAAAACTTAAAATATGAAAAAAATATTTATTACATTGTTACAAATGATTAAAAAACGAAAAATACAACAAAACAAAAATTTAACAAAAATTGGTACAGTAACTTTTTTTGCAAATGAGTTTAAAAACTAATCTTAGAATTCTTACGATATACAAACGAGTGCGTACAATTTGAAAAGAAACTGATCAAAGAATTTTGATAAAAATTGTGATCTAAAAACACAGCCAGCACACAAACCCTTTTTCATTAGCATCATTATGGTTTAACACAGGAACAGCCATTATATTGCATAGCATAAACGTGTAAACGTTTTTTTTTTTTTTTTTTTTTTGATAACCAGAAAAAGAAAAGTTAGTTATACACTTTAACTTTTTACATTTGCTTCTTAATGGATTGTGGTAAATATCTCAATCCACCAACAAATTAAACGTTATTTGGCCATTTGGTACAGCTCCTTCTGTGTGTTGAATGTTTTTTGCCCATAATTTGCATGTGACCGTTATTGCCACACCTGAAATAGGCCTAGTGAATCTGACGCCAATAAGTGGTGACATGTACTCTGGATGTCCGCGATAGGGGAAGTACTTAGTTGGGAAACCATGAGCTGGTGTGTATTCGATAGGCCCCACGTTTTCTTGATCGGCGAATGAGTCCCCCTGGCAATCCAAGTACACCAAGTCAGTGAAAGAACTGGGATCATCAGTGAGTTTCACGTATTTCTGCAATTCTTCAGGGGAGTATGGTTCTGGGACCCAACCAGAGATATTGTTGAATTCCAAGAAAACGCATGGCATTCCTCTATCGTAACCGTAATTATTCGCATGGCTGCATCCCTGCATGAAGGGTTGAATGTCAAAATAGCAGACTTTGTTCATGTCTTGGTTTCTATCCCCACATATAATAACCTCGTCACTTCTGTAAGCATATGACTGGTAAGGGATGAAGAACTCATCCAGCTGATTCGTCAACTGACGCCACGAACCATCAGATCCATGCATAAAATAGATGAGATTTTGTGCCTTGTCTGGTCGAGGCCATATCTATGAATAATGAAAAGGTATTTAGAAACATTTTTTTACCATGACTATGTCGTCGTTAGTAGATTCTATTTTTTTATTTCCAATGGCAAGACAAATAAAAGTAAAATAATAATAATAATAATAATAACAATGGAAAAAATACAAAAGAATAAACGTCAAAAAAAAAAAAAAAAAAAAAAAAAACGATCGAAGTCATTGCCTTAAGAGTTCTCTCGCACACCAGTAAAGCTGCCTCCCAGACTGTCTCCGAGTCGCCATCAAGTACCGCACATCATTGGAGGTGGTCTCTGTTCATTGCATCTGTTGAACCACATAGGGGACAGCCAGGGTTCAAAAAAGATTTTAATGAGATGGAGATGTTCCGCTAGACAGTCATGGCTAGTCAGAAGTCGGAACTGGGCGACAGCATGCCGTCGCGGATTGCTAACTATTGTTAAAAGATCTTCAGCCCTCCAACTCTTTGTCTTAATCCCAATTTGAATTTGTAATTTGTGGCTTTTAGTCATTATTTGTTTGATATATAGTTTCATAGAATGGAACGACAGTGACGAAGATCTCATTTGAAGCAGTTTTTGAACCTTTTTTTGCTAGACAATCGGCCTGCTCGTTGCCAAAAATGCCACAGTGGCCAGGTATCCACTGAAGTACCACCCGTTTCATTTTTAATTAGTAGATTATAAAGTATTTTATATGTCTGAATCTTGGAATCTTCCGTTACAAATACGCCACTTAAATATAACTCATATACAACCCTCCTTAAACTACCACCCATACAAATAATTCACTAGTACTTTACAATAAAAGTAGCAGGGGTAGGGTGCATAGGGTTATATTGCGACTGACAGTTTAAAAAGAAAAATGTTTATCTGCGAAGGTCGGGTAAATGGTCAAGTTCATGAATTTACATTGAGTTCATGAATTTGTAATATTATTTACTTTATCGAAGTGGATTCAGGATCAAAACATTAGTTTTTCAGGCTGCACTGTTCAAGCTTTAATACAACCATAAATATTTATAGTCTATTAAAGCTAGTTTTGGAGCCTGATGGCCAAGTGACTTGCTCTCTGGCACTCGGTGCCATGGATATTTGTAGTGATTCGGAATCCACTTTAAACCATAGGTTCCGTTCTAATATGACTGTATAGCGTTGGGCGTTGAGCTGACATCCCTAGCCCGTAAAAGACAACATTTCCTGGCTCGAAATCTACCAGTAGGTGGACGGCTTTGGCCCACCGTGGCGCATCTAATGACATAGCATGAATAACTTGCTGATGATGCTGAATTTTAAGTCATTCGCTGTATTGCTTTATATGATAAATGAAACGTTGTATAACGTTGGGTGTAGGGCGTACAACCTTACCCCGTAAAAAGAAAAACATCCCATGTTTCGGACCCTGCCAATAGGAAGATGGCCTTGGCCCATCATTGGCTGTTGCGCAATTGAAGAAAAAAAAAAAAGCTGGGTTTATATTTAATAAAACGCAATTATTATTTTAAAAATAACATTGTTATGTTTTAATATTTAGCATGAGCAAAATATTGGATATTTTAAAAATACCCAAGACGATGCCACCAATATATTGAAAATCAGTATTGCTTTTTCTAGTGAAGTTATTTTGAAACAGCTTTAAAATATTGGAACATGTAAAGAGTTTCTAGTGCTTTTGATGAAGGATATATTTTACATTAACTTGAGTCGATTAAAAAGTGCAAACATTCGTTAAGTCATTGACGAATGCGCAAAAACTTTATTAATCATTAGTCCCTTTTTTATGGGAAATGATATTTATATTGCTTTTATTTATGATTAATTAACAAAATCTGAAAAAGCATTTAAATTAAGATATATTTGCTATTTAATAAATAAAATTATAAAATAATAATTAATAATATTATTAAATAAATTAAATTATTTTCATGAAAGAAATAATAAATTTAAATAAAAAATCTGCATTAATCTCAAGACAAAAATGTAAAATGGAAAGATTCTCAGAAGTAAAATAGGTTGTTGTTGTTGTCGTCCCCTCATGGGAGGATGGGTGCAGCTTCTGTTCTGATGGAGCACCCGTAGGTAGAAATCTGACTTCTGCTCCCGTGGCGCTCTTACAGTCATAGCAGACTGGGACCTACGGCTTAAAGTGGATTCGAACCACTACAAACATCCATGGCACCGCCGGGACTCGAACCCGAAACCTGTGGCACCGAGCGCTAGACATTCGGCCATTCAGGTCAGTAAAATAGGTGATTAATTTATTAACGCGCGTTACTTTCAGGATAACAAGTTTTATTGTAATAATAAATTGCATATTACCTTTACCAACCTTGTACTGTCATAATCACCCTTCAGTGCCAGCAGCGTTGCCACTAGTATAACTGTCAGCAGGATTATGGCCACCAAGATCGCTATCAACCACTTCCGTCTGGGTCCGGTGCACCACTGTCTGACACCTTTGTTGGCACTGCTGGAATTCTCACCGGATAGAGCCGAGGAGTCGATTTCCATGTTGGTTACATTGCCCTTGAGGGGGACGTCTTCAACGTCAGCATCGGGATCCATTTTCAAGTCAGTATGGTCTGCCTTTTTATTCTTATGGGGATAGCTCTAGTCTTGTGCTTCCCTTTTCGATACGTTCATGTGTAGCTAATGGACGTCAAGTGGGGCTTTACATGGATACTTTGTGTTAATTAACTGTAACAAAAACGAATGAACTATAAACAAGTAATATAAAAAAAAAAAAAAATAGTTTTTAAAGTAATTTTGACAAGTAATTTTAAAGTCAATTCCTACTTTTTTTGCACTATATTGCAGAAAGTCCTTTATAAATAATTTTCATTCATTTTTTTTAAGTTTATGTGGCGCCATCTTTTAGTAGATATATGCAACTTAAATCTAAAAAAAAAACTATAATTAATTAATTAAATTTAATTACTGAATTAATATCTGAAAAAACTGTGTTAACATCAAGTGTCATCCACTTCAAGTTCAACAAAAAATGTATTTGAACTTGAGTGGGTGAATAAAAAGTATTTTATGAACGATTGAAAAAGATATATATAGAGAGAGTGTGAGCTAATAGAAGGAATTGAAAAATATTCGTAATATTCAAAAATACTTACTTTGAGCATGGTATTTATTTTCAGTGATAATAGGAGATAGTAAAAATAATCGTACAGAGATCACATTTCAATGATAAAAAAAAAAAAAAAAAAAAAAAAAATTTGAAATTGTGACACTCTAACCGTAACAGTTAGATTTTATCCGTTGCTTTTGATATGATTCTTGATAGCATATCTCAAAATCTCTTAAATCAAAATTTTGTTCAGTTTATGATAGTCATCAGCTAATATATTAAGATTTTTTATTTTTTTTAATAATCACTCCATATGCATAAACATACATATGACTTTATAAACACACATATGACAAGTACTAACGTACAAATAACCTAATTCTGAGAGAGAGTTAATTTGATTTGCAAAAAGAAGTATTTGGATTGTTAGATTTGAAATATTAAATTAAACAGTTAAACAAAAAATTATTTCAATCACAATATGATGCATCTAAATTTATAAATTATTCTTTAAGTAAAGTTGAAGTATTATGATGGAGACAACATATTACTTTTACATTTTTAATTCCTATTAAATTATTTGCACTACAATTTAATTCGTAAGTTATTACATTTTCTATTCTTTCAAGTGCAGTTAAAATATTATGATTCTTAAATTTATTACATTTTCTATTTCTTTCGTGAAATTAAGTAATTAATATATTGACAATGTAATTTTTCTATACTTATCAAATTTTCAAAACTTTTCAGTTAAGTTAAATTATACTTAAAATAACAATATGACTCAAATTTATTAAAAACCTTTTATTATTTTAATTTTATTATTAAAGTGAGTAACTGATACTTCAATATGCTCCATTTATTAAAAGGAATATACACTCATGTCCATAAATTAAGGATAATTCAGAATCACACAGAAATTGAACTCCAAAATAAAAATTTCACCTTTAGAATTATCACACACATCTTGAAGAAGAATATGCAAATTACAGGAAACCACTAGATGGCGCGGATAGTACGTCACAATGACGAGTGTAAGAGAGGGGTATATAAGGAACGGTGGCAAAGAAGTAAAATTGTCCACCAGCGCTTTAAAAGCATTTCAGTGCAATAACAGCATAGTTATGGCACAAAGGAAGCATTTGGATGATTTTTAAGTAGTAGAATTATCGGAAGACTGGAATGTGGACGTACCCAGCTGGAAGTATCCGAGGAACTTGGAATCGCCCAGAGTGTCATCTCAGGCTTTGGCAACTATTCCAAGATGATGGTAATGTGAGTAGATGTTACAGCACAGGTCGCCCTCGAGTTACAACGCCGAATGAGGACCGGTATTTAGCAGTTACTGCCAAAAGAAACAGACGGAGCACAGCATCAGACCCTGTCTCGTCAGCTCTCTTCAACTACTGGTACGACAGTTTCAAGGCAGACCGTGTACAGACACTTAGGGCACATTGGTCTATATGCTCGTAGGCCTGTCAGATGTGTTCCACTTACCGCAACTCACTGTCGCCTGCGATTAACCTGGAGTAGAGAGCATGCATTGTGGACACCGCAACAGTGGTCTTGTGCGATGTTTTCCGAGGAGTCCAGGTTTAGTTTGCAGTCTGATTTTCGCCGGACTTTCATATGGAGAGCGCCAGGTTCCCGTTAACACCATTGAACGACACCGTTACGGTGGTGCAGGATGGCTCGTTTGGGGAGGAATTATTCTTGCTTCCAGAACTGACCTGCATGTTCAAAGTGGAACGATGACAGGCCACATCTATCGGGATGTCATTCTGGAACAACATGTACGTTTGTTTCGGGGCGCCATGGGTGCTGAATTTCTGTTTATGGATGACAACGCCCGTCCTCACCGTGCAAACATTGTAGACGAATGCCTTCAATTGGAGGACATCACCCGTATTGATTGGCCAACATACTCACCGAACTTGAATCCAATCGAGCATGTGTGGGATATGCTTGGCCGACGAATTGTAGCCCGTCAACCCCCTCCCACCTGTCAACCGGAACTTCGGAGGACATTGCTTGATGAGTGGTGTAATATTCCCCAAGATCAGATTGATCATTTGATACTCAGCATGCCTAGGCGTTGTAAAGGCCTGTATTGCATCGTCCGGGAGACATACTCCATATTAACCATCATACTAACCATGTTATACTGTTTTTTGTAAATAGGTTCTTTTTTGTAATTTGCTCCAGGGAGTAAAAATCGCAATTTTTATTAATAATGTCAAACATATAGCATCTTTTTTTGCTCTTTACCTTTTGTTTAATAAATAGACTTTACAAATAAGTCAAATTTGTTTTTCTTCTGTCTCTTTCTTTGCCTGAACTTCATTATCCTTAATTTATGGACATGAGTGTATTTGTTAACATGAAAAACATTTTACTGACTATCGTTTTTAAATGAATTTCTCTATATTGTAGGATTTTTCTCACCAGAAGAGTTTTGGCATTTCTTTCCCAGGAGTGAGGAATGCATGTTATTTGAAAAAAATATATATATAATAAACCCATCATTTAAATTTGACAGCAGACGAGCATTATTGTGAGTAGTTTATTACGTGCAATTAGTGTTTTGAACTAATGAGAACAACTTATTACTCAAATCTGATAGTAGATATTCGGTATCGGCTTTCACAGGTCGAAATATGCAGATTGAATATGAACTATACTATGAATTGTTTCATCGTGATTGACGATAGACCATAAGCAGAGAAAGTGTCTACTGCAAAGAAAAGTGAGGGAAGCTGACCCCCTCGCTCTCGACGTATTGTCTTAAAACGAGATTTTTGGTGAAGAAGAGAGTTCTGCGATGAATCAACCGAGGTTGTTTTTCTCAGTGACTGAATAGGCCGGATTACAATTAATTTACAAAGTGAGTTCCTTGTGGTTTCGTGCATCACGCCGTGTGATAATAAATGTCTGCGGCAGACCAGTCCATCAGACTCGTCGTAAACTCAAGAACTCTGAAAATCTCCGTTCTTGGAGTGAATTGCACTTGTGAATGAAATTATTTTTAATTTTCATTTTTTGTAAATAGAGTTCTGCATATATGTATATAATACTTGTAAATAAATTTTTATCTGTAATTATTATGTATCCTTTATTGGTGGGTTGCTCCTGGCGGTACATGAGGCCCACCAATATTAAAGTTAAAAAAAAAAAAAGGAATTTGGTTAAATATTTTTAATTTTCTGAAATACCAAGTCCGTTTCTCTAAATATTCTATGCGTGCTTCATAGAACCGAGTAGCTTTAATTATTATATATCCATTTGTTAACACCACTATCAATTTTGAGCGAGAGAGCTTCATGTTTCTGATCAATTTGCATACATGTTATAATCGCCATAATACTAGACGACAAATGTCAAAATTTTTATTTTTATTTTTAGAGCCTTGAAAAAGAAATGTTATTGTCGTTTGTTTTCTTTCAGGAAACAGGACATTTCACCGTCTTGAAGTTGTGCCTGGGGACAACGGTACCACAGCTACAAAAAAAAAAAAAAAAAAAAAAAAATGTGACCTATAAACTATATTTTTTTTAAGCTTGCTAATTATGAGCCACATTTTTCTTTTTATATATATTTTAAGAAATCTCTCAATATTTTCAGGAATATATTTTTTTTATTGAGTTTTACATTTCTGAATTTATTATTCATCAAATGGATCAAAAATATTCTATAAAATCATATACAGGTTTATAAAATAACTAACAAAAGTGTGTTCCGAGATCTGTTAATGTATCCCAGTTAATTTCAAATATTTTTTCGACTTTTTAATTAATAAATCTGAAGCAAATACATATCTCAACCCTTACTTCACTATCCATATTTTTAAAAATCATATCTGATTCTGTTATCGTACTTTTATGACGAGATTTTTTATTTTTAAAGAATGTAAGCCTGATATTGTACACCCAGATCCTTCAACTTATAAATACATATCCCTCCCTAAGGAATAAATATAAGTTTTAATAATATCTAGAGGGCTATGCTTGGATCAAGATTCTATTAATGTAACTGTTCTTCTTCCTACACACTGGAAAGAAGGACGCCACTCTGGCGTTCAAGAGAAATGGTCAGTAGTATCGAGACTCTCCCCCGAGATTAAGTATAGCGCTTCTGTTGAAAACGTTTAGTTTACAGTCTCTTACCCCCCGAGAGGAAATATATTTAATGCAACTTTGGTATTAGTTGGCCCTACAGACTCTCACCCAGAGAAGAAATATATTTCGTGCATCCCGGGCTTAGCAGAGTATCGGATTTTCGGCTTAGAAGTGGAATCCTTCCACGAATCTATAATTATATGTCTTTAAATGTGTTAAATAGTGTATGTATCAAATTGTATATGTGTGGCGTTTTTGCATGTGTCAATAAAGCTGTGAGTTCTCCAACATGTGCCTCAAGTATCTCAACTCAATCACACCCAGTTACAATCTGGTTGCCCAACCTGCACACTACACTAATAAGATCCAGGTTCTGCCAATTGTATTTTCGTTAAAACCCAAGATTAAGCTGATACAACTCTTAAGATCTAAAGGAGGAAAAAAAAAATTACTAAAATCAAAGAATAGTATTTTTAAGGAATTAATTATTTTTAATAATTCTTGCTTTAGCGGTTGCTGCTTCAGCAACCTCAAGAATTCTTTTTGCTTCATAGAATCATTATGTTTTGACAACATGGATTTACTTGCCTTTTCACAGTTACTTGGAATCTTGTCGTTTTTTGCTCTGTTCTAGACAATCCAAAAATTTTATTGCAGTAAAAGTCATTCCCATTTGAAACACTGAGTAAATCATTTAATTTTTGCCAGTATATATTTTAACTCATCTTGAATTAAAATGTATTCACCAATTACAACTATAGTAAAAATTTATCAGCACGATTTAAGGCAACAGCAAAGCAAACCAAAAAAACTGAAGCAGACGCAGAAGATAGCATGAGGACAGTCAAATAAATATTTTACTTGAAGCAAAAATTAAACTGAAAACATAAACATTATAGGTTACAGAGTTTGTTTAATCAAATTATTTTGTTCAAGTAAATCTATAATAAGTCCTAAATATGCACGTGTCCAAAAAGTTAAGCATACTTGGTAATTATGTAAAAGAAAAGGAAGTCGGAGGCGGAATGGCGGGAAATGTGATATGCGAGTGTAAAGCGGTTATAAAATAAGAAAGCAATGCAAAAGAATGATAATAATCATCTTTATTATCCAAAGAAACAATCTGAAATAAAAAGGCCATAAGATGAGTTGACATTTTAGAGAAAAACAATGCAATAAAGTGATACTGCAGTTAAATAAAGTGTGTGGTGACCTCTGACAGCCAGAGGCCAGTTTGTCGAAGCTTGGAAGTTATGCTACTTACAACTTTTACATTTCGTAGTATTCTGTTAAATAATTTTTTATTTTTTCACGGTATGTAAAATTATTTTCTTATAGCAGTGTTTTTTTTTTTTTAAATAAACGTTGGAAAATTGTGCATTGTTTTTATTTTCAAAGATAGAAAACATATTGCGGTAAAATCGCAAACTATAATTAACTCATAGCCAAAATTCTTAAGATCAGAGCTAAGTGAAACTGGGAAAAATAATTAATGAGAGTAGATAAACTTAAATTTCAAAAAGTAATTCAAATAAAATAATATGCTGCAATATATCTTCAAGGCCTCATGGCCGAGTAACTAGCGCTCGGTGCCACAGGTTTCGGGTTCGAATCCCGACGTTGCCATGGATGTTTGTAATAATTCGGAATCCACTTTTAATCATAGGTTCCGGTATAATATGATTGTAGAGCGTTGGACTGACAACCTTAACCCATAAAAAAGACAACATCTCTTGTCTCGAAATCTGGCAGAAGCCTTGGCCCAACATGGGGCTGTTACGCCGATGATGAATAGATTTTCAGTTTTGTAACCGAAGAAGTTATTTAAGTGGGATTTGTTTTTCTTAGTTCAAATATATATATATATGTGTGTGTGTGTAATGCTATTTAATTGAATTAAAGTGTATTTTTATTAAAAAATTAAAAATTGTGACAGGGATCACATTTTTTTCTTTTCAAGAATGAAATAAAAAAAAAAAAAATTTCATAAATGAGTAACTTTTTCGGTTACAAAAACTGAAAATTTATTGCATCATATGATTTTATTTGAACTACTTTTGAAATTTGTGTTGAACTACTTTCATGTTTTTTCGGTTTCATTTAGATTTTTTCTTTTTACCTTTAAATTTTTTTGGTTTTTTTTAAAAATAGTTTTTTAATAACTCACCATTTTTCTTTTTTTTTTTTTTTTTTTAATTTAAGACCATTTTTTTCAATTAGATCCATGAATTTTACTTAAACCTGAGACTTTTCTATTATTAAAAGAAATAAAATTAATTCAAACATAATTTATTAAATGTTTTAGATTTTTTTTTTTTTTGTTTTTTACCTAACTTCCTGCCAAAGGAATGAAAGCTTTGCCACATTCCTTTTTACTCAGTCATTTTCATTAATTGAGTCTAGTTTATAAAAAAATATTTTATTCATTTGATTAATTTATGTTTTAATTAAATACATTTCACAAATAGGTGTTTATTTATTTATCTTTTTTCGGATGAGATTTGTTTATTTTCTCCTTCATTCAAATGATTTTTTATAATTACTCACTTAATTAAGATACTGAATTGGTTATATAATTATTTTTTATTATTATGCGCGAGATCTACTGTTTAATAATATATTCAATAAAAAAATAAAAAAGATAAATAAAAAAAATAAATAATCCTGATTAATTATTAACACTTTGTTACCTTTCAGCCTTCCTGGATAACTACAAATTGAAATTAACCTAATAAACAATACTGCACCACCCTTTTTTTTATATTCAGTTTTATTTCCTTTCACCTTGATTTATTTCGTCGTCTGGCATTTGCATTTATATAATTAAACTTGGCTCTTTTCATAATAAATGTTGCATACATTTCATCTAATTTTTCTGAATCTCTGTATAATTTTGTAGGTTTATATAATTTTTCTCTTTTTAAATATTTAACATCGAAAAAGAAACCACTATCCCATTCAGGGTGAACTTTTTTATATAATTTTTTCATATCTTCAATAGGTTCAGGATTCCAAGAACTTTATAGAGGTGAAATATTTTCAGTGGCATCTATAATTGCTTTAGTGTTTTCTTTTAATTCTTTTTCAATTTATTAATAACATATTTAGGAAAATTTTATTCTTTGAATTTATTCTTTTTTTATTCTTTGAAAAGTATCTTTGAATACCTGATTGTTCTTTTAATTTTTTCTTCATTATTTTTTTCTAATTTTACTAATTAATAGAATTAACAAAGTAAATAGCATCTAATTAAATAGAATTTAATAGAATCTTACTAATTAATAGAATCTTTTAAAAATAAACTAATTAAATAGAAACTTCCATTTACCTTCTTTTTAATATTATATAATAAATACAAAAAAAAATTAATTTTCTTTCTTCCTTTTTATACTTCAACTTTTATAAAAAATGCAAGTATATTAAATATGCAGCGAAATTAAAACAAACATTAAAATACACAACTGAAATGAAAAAATAAAAGAATTAAAAATCAATGAATACACAAAGTATTGATATGATTGTGAATCGAATAAATTTTTTTATTTTCATTTTTTATTCATCTTCATTGGGATCATATGGAATCCTGGAGCCCTATTAAGTATCATATGATGTACAATGATTAAATACCATATGATAATTTAAGCAAATTTATAAATGTAGATATTTAAATCTTTCACTTAAAAATCTAGATTGATAACTGCAACTGAAATGTTTAAAAAAAACAAAAATACAGAAGATTTGTTTATCAGAGGCAGTTTAAAAAAAAATACAACTAGTATTCATTTAATATAGTTTTATAATCCTATTTCTATAAATTTCAGGAAAATTTTTAAATATTATAAATATTTTAATATACAGCCTAGAGAAATTTATAAGACAATAAGATAAACGGATGGAGAGGTCTTTAAAAAAAAACTTTAATAAAAATATAAATATTGTATATCAAACAATTTATTTTGAGATTTAATCAATCCAAAGTAAGGCATTGAAAAAATTTTGATGCAATATAAATAGATGGTGAAGCAATATTTAAAAAGAGAGCTTGTATTTTAGAGTTTCAATTTGTATCACAAGTTAAGTATTTCTCTATCAAAGATTATTATAAGAATTTATTCTATTCTGTTACAAGATTATTCTAAGTGGAACAAACTATAAACCATTGTGTTCCTACAAGTAACTTTTAAAATTTATCTGTTGGTTCAGAATAAAATTGCAAAAAGAAAGGAAGAATATAGAACTTGTTATAATTCTTTATAATTTAAACTAAGGAAATTGCATTTAAGCTAAGGAAATGGTAGAAAAACGAAATGCATATGCAAGAAAAAGATTTTTACAAGAAAATTTCAAATCAAACCCTGTTGAAAAATACCTAAAACAAATGTAAGTGAACATGATATAAATAATTGAATTCAATAAATGAATTGAAAGAAGATCCATAAATTTACAAAAAATATTCCATCTTAAATTATTCTTTAATTCATTATTATTTAGATTTTTACAAGAAATCTAAAAATAAGCATAAGAAGGATTTCATCTAAATAAATGGTATAAAAAATTTATTATTAAATCTTTGTCAAAGAAGACAGAGAGAAAGTGAGAAAGGAAGATATAAAAATTTATTTGATAATTTGAAGATATAAAAATTATTATTTAAAATTAAATTTGTTCAGGTATAAGTGCCAATTCAAGTTTGTTATCAGATTTAATTAATTATAATGTAATCAAATTAATATCTCAATTTAAAAAATTAGACTGGATTTTTAATTATCTTAACAATAAATTACCTTTTGAACCAGATCATAATTGCACAGACCCTGGAACACAATTACTAAAGGGAAAGTCAAGATTAAATCTTGATTTAACATAAAGAATGGAGTAAATCCATTAAATGAGTTGAGCAGCCCACAGACATGTTAGCTATTTTAAAAAATAAGATACAAATATGAGAAATGAAATGTGCAATAAATTTATCTGCTTTCAATTGGCAACCAGTAATATCCTGCAGCAATACGT